>MINK01188117.1:470-19641 GCA_001735545.1 Phormia regina
CGGACATCGTTAAATCGACTCAAAAAGTGATTCTGAGTCGAACGGTATACTTTAAGGTGCGTTATAATATTTGCACAAACACATAATACCCCAACCACCTTTGGTGTTGTAGGGTATAAAGAAATACGAGTTATTCAAGTTTTAAAATAGAACCGTTGTGTAAAGATAACTTTGAGACATGGAAAATTCAAGTGGAGGCATTGCTAATCAAAAACGATGGATGGAAGTACGTAAACGGAACCATATCAAATCACTTATGTATTTAGCAGTCAGTACAATATTGACTGCTAAGTACATAATACTAATAATGGAAAGCAACATTGGATTGCTGCCAAGCGAGTTTTACGTTATCTGAAAGGAACTCAAAATATTGGTTTACATTATAAATGCTCCGCGCTTATTTATATCACTATACCGATGAAATGAAATTAATATAGTATGGATCGATATATATTCAACATCCATATTAAAAGAATTGCGCCAGATGATTGAAAAGCGGCAAATGCGTATGAAGTTGTACCCGACGTAAATAGACAGATGAGTGTCTCATTTCCGAAACAGATCCATTGAATGCTGATCAATGTATTACCCTGACACTAGGACTTAATTCGAGTATAAGATAAACATTAACTGTGTTTGCCCAATCAAGTATCTTATCTTTAACAATACTTTGATTGAAATTTTATAAAAAATAATAATAAGAGATCTATGAATAGCTCTTTTATATCATTCATATGCAGCCGAAACATTTTAGGGACTGGATTGAAAAATAAAGAAGAGATGGTGACCAGAGAAAAAATACAATGTGAAATTTGAAATTATAATATTTTGGGCGTTTGATTTGTATTCCAATAAAAACCCCAGATCATGACCATAAAGTCATAGATATGTACTAAAAATTATGAATTCCACACAATAGGTGGTTGAAAACTATTTTTATTTCTTTGGATGTTGATTTACAAACTGATAATAAAACTCGAAGTGATCACGTTTAACGTGCACAAATTTTTTAGTTGTAAGTTCATTAAACCGGTGTGTTTCGCTATTCATTTTTTAGGACAATTTTCACAATTCGATTTATTCTCACCTTTGAATAGAGTTTTAAAAAAGTGGAGCGTGACTTCCGACTATAGTTTTATCTTTTTCTGAATTTCCTTTTAAAAGTGCTGCCGTGTTTACAGAGTGTTTAAAAGTGAGGCGCCGTAACATCCAATCGATGATCTTACAACTGATTAACCACATCAGCTTGGTACGAACTGTGCGTCAATTACGTTGAAAAAAACGATTCTAGCCATTTTTAGAGGTAATTACACACAAACATACACGTTAATTTTATTCCAATATAAAAGGAGTGCCGATCGAAAAAGAATTACATCATACCAAAAAATTCAAAAAACTTAGAAAACGGTTGGCTTATAGTGCTTTTGATTGTTTTTAAAATTAAATGATTAATATTACTACAGATCATAAAAAAGAAATATAATCTTCTATTCTTTCTAACCACGCTTATTAAAACTAGAGACCTATTTTTCTATAATCCTTTTATTTAAGATTTGATAGTAATTTCTACCACTTTTTGTGAACAGTCTGCAGCCCTTTGGTCCTTTCAATTCGTCGCTCCACTAAAATCCAAATACTCATCACTAGTCTTAGCTTCTGGATATGTAGAAAGCGTTCCTTTCGCGGTATAACATGATGCCAAAACCGGACCAAAATATGTAGACCTATTCTTATCTCTTACAAAAAGAAAGAGAAACCAAATTTTTGTACAAAAGCATTCTCTTGATTGTTATTACAAAGTTTCCATTAAATAATTAATCTCTAAAATTGCGAAAACTGTACTTTGCGTACAAGGACAGCCAGCCAACCAGAACGGACGGGGGAGCGACGGACAATCGTTAAATCGACTCAAAGAATTATTCTGAGCTCGCTGGTACTATTTTAGGTGGGTGATAGGAAAAATTGGTTTCTCTGCGTTACATATTTGTACAAACATCCATAATATCCCACCACCTATGGTGGTATAGGGTTACAAATTTAACATTGGTCTTCAGTTCCCTTACCAGAAATTTTTAAAATTCATGGTCCATACATTTTGGTCAAAAAAGTTGTAATTTTTTAGTCCGAAATGATATAAAAAATTTGGTAATTTATTCGGTGTGTTATGGTGAAAAAATATTTTAAAATCTTTTTTCCGGAATTTCGTTTCGCTAGAAGACTTTTAAGGTATTTTGATGGAAAAATTAAAAAAAAAATGAAAGATTAACATATTGTTCTTACTACAATGGCAAGTTTTTTAAAAATTTAGCCTCAAAGGAACAACAAGGTTATAAAATTTCTTGTCAATTTAAAAAAAAAAATATCAGAATTTTATTTAAATGATGTATGAGTAACGGCGTATGACCCAATATTTTGGTATTTCCTTTATACCCTCACACCACCAAAAGGTGTTGGGTATCATCTGTTTGTGCAAATATGATAACGCCAAGAAAAATTTTTCCTACACCCTACCTTAAAGGTATACCGTTCGACTCAGAATCACTTTTTTGAGTCGATTTAAACGTATGTCCGTCCGTCCCGTCTGGTTGGCTTGGTTGAGGGGCTGGCGTGTCCATGTAAAGCTTGTGCCGCAAAGTAACAGGTCGCAATTTTTAGAGATAATTCGTTTGGATGAAACTTGGTACATATCGCCACCTCCCATATAGGGAAAGCACTAAAAACACAAGGTGTTTTTTGAAGCTTCATTTTATAGTTGATCTTTTAAATAAAAGCATTTACGATAACTAAATTTTGATAGATAAACTTTACACTTCGAAGCCAGAAACCTCCAATTCCCATATAATGCTAAATGTGAAGGAAATTTTGTACATACAATTCAAGGTCCGATGTAAATCCAAAATATTTGTTTTGCTAAAGATGCACTCCCATCAAGAATGCTATTTTCTTGGAAACGGTTGATCATACGATACTACGGATCAAAGATAAATTTAATTTTTATTCTTCTAACCACTGCCTGTGATAAACCAGACCTTTTCTTTTAAACCTTACATTTGAGATTTGATAGTAGTTTCTGTGTTTGGAACACTTTTCAATATGCTTTCAATTTTCTTGGCCTTCTCCGCGAACGATGTTCCCTATCAATGGTCGAATTTTCCTGATACTATTTTATAACATGGAAAACAGTTTGACAGCAGACATTTAATTTTTTGGCCAATTATTCGTAATACATACTGTTCTTACCATAATGGAATTTTTTTTTTTAAATTTTAGCTTTAAAAGAAACAAAATTCTTATAATTTTTTTTTAAGATAATATTAAATTTTATGGCATGATTTACTAAAATTACGATTTATGGATCAACTTTTTTGCGAAAATTTTTTAAAATATTTTTTCTATTTTTGGCTTTGAATTATGATTCTTTTTATACCCATTTCAAGACAAAACTCAATACAATTTTTTGGACGAAACTGGTGGGGAACTGCAGATCAATTAAAAATTTTACTACTTTTTCCATATTCAGCTAATTTTTACTCATCGTTTGAGGAGTGTTCCTACAAAATTTTTGTCTACTTGACAGTCTAACGTACATCTTTTTCATCACTTATTTTGACCAAACTCATAATAAATCAATATGTTTGAAATTAAAAATAAAGATAAAGATAACTAAATGACAAACAAAAAAAAAAAAAAAATATTAAATATTTCTTCGAAAGAACGTTATAAGGCAAAAGGTGTGTTAATTTTTTTTCAATCGCACTCCGTACTTTTTAGGATTAGGATTTGTTTCGAAAAAGATCTTTTGTGCATGTTTCTTAAAGACAAATTAAATCACCATATTTCTATACTAAAGATCAATCACAACGATATATTTTATTATATAGCCGGGACTTAATGTTTACAGTTTTTTGTTTTAAGCTGAATAAACAACATAAAAACTTTGGATCATTTGCTATCCCTAACGTTTTGTAAAATTGTCAATTAAAATTTTTAATACTCTTTATACATACTTATTTTTAATATGTTATTAATTATGAAATTACCGTTTTACACACTCACACAAATAAGTATCTGCATACATATTTTACATTGACACTAAATACAAGTGTATCGTCTATAAGCAATAAGAAAAAGTAACATGAAAATAGGGGTAACTTTTATTTTACGTAAATTCCTTGTTTTATTATTATTATGTTTTTTTATTTTATTTTCATTACTTTCAATGTCTTTTCATATCCTTGAAACGTGGCGTGCTTGTTGGAAGAACAAGTTCAACTTTTGACATGTTTGTGTTGTTTTTTATTTTTAATAAATTATTATTTTGTATTTTACAAGTTTTAACGAGAATTTTACCGCTAACGTTGTTGCTTTGTTAAGACTTATATAGAATCACAAGACTTAAAAGTAAAGATGTATTAAAGAGAACGAAGAAAAAATTGGCTTTTAAAGAATTTTTGTAAAATGAAGCAGGGAAAATGGAATCGTAAGGTATGAAATTAATAAGAGATAAGAGGTGTTTATATGGAAACAGAATTGATTTGGATATTATCAGAACTTGGGTTTAAATTTTACATTTAAATCTATTGTATGATATTGTATAAGCAATTTTATATTTTCAAAGTAATTCTAATTTTATAAAAATTGAGCTTTACTTGCAACTTTTTTTATTAAATTTATTTATTTAAAATACAATATTGTTTTTATACTTCATAGAAATTAATTATTAACCCCATTTTTCTTTAGTTTAATTTCTGCTCCATACCGCATTTTCAAGAAATTCTTAATTTGTCTACTCAAATCCGCCAATTCATGTTATGAAATTAACACATACTTAGTTAATTTAAAGCTCTTTTTAAAAATCAATTTTAAATCATAAACTATGTAGGTATATAAGTTTTGATGTAAATTAAATTTACATATGTATATCTTTTGGTAAAAGAAACTTTTATTAAACCTTTTATTATAACTAAATGTCAAACAAAGTTTGATAACAACACTCACATTCCATATAGTTCATCTTCATGGCAAAAAAATTTATAAAATTCACTTTGATGTTTAAAGGATGTGCCAGAACATTGCTGGCAGCTCATAGACAAGTTACAAGCGAACTAAAATAAAATATAGAGCACATTAAAAATATTTTTTTTTATATTAATATTTCAACTTTATATCTTAACCTTTATTCATTGGAATTTTTGTTAAACATTCATTCATAAATAAGGAAAAATAAGTACACGTATACGGTATACCGCAACAAAAATGCAGTGAAATAGAAACCTTGTGACGGTATACAATTTACAAGGCTGCATTTTATTTCAAAAATATGCGCGCTCTTCTTGACTAGTTCTATTAAATGTCAAAGCATGTAAACAACACTAAATAACATTTAGAAAAATGCAATAAATATTTTTTTCATATTTGCCTGAACCGTTTGAGTGAAAATTCGTTGTATTATAGGTAAAGTAATTTTAGACGACTTGTTCATTATTCTCATTAATGGAATAAAAAGATAATGCAGTTTTTCAAAATAATTGAATAAATTAGGAAATCTATTTAATTACTCAAGTTATTCGAGTAATTTATACACAACTAAAAAATATCGAAAACCGACATTGAAAAAAGTATTTTTAATGAATGCGATTCATTAAATGAAATTCATTAATTTTTTTCTAATAATTTATTAAATTAATGCATAAATTGATGGTTCCAATTAAAGGATTCATTAAAATTCAATGAAAAAATTAACACTATTATTAACATTTCTTTGAAACCAATATTTAAATTTATTTCTCAATAAGTTAAGTTAATTTGTTAATTGATTTAATGAATTAGTACATTGAATTCGTTTATTCAATGTACAAATGCATTGTTCCTAATTAAGAAGCAGTATTATACAATGAAACGCAAATAAATTATAAAACATAAATATAAATTTATTCTCCCAGGAGAAGTCGAGTAGTACCAAATTTTTACACCAAATTGGATGAATTATTAAAAACCAGGAACATGTTAGTATAATAATGTTAGTGATTATAAACAGTTTTTAAAATTATATAGTTAGCTTTATTTATATAGTTATAATAGTTAATATACATAATATAATCCAAGAGGATTATATTCATAAATTCATAAAATAATTTAATTTAATTGTTTACAAAATAATATTACAGACTGTTCAAGATTTGGACGCTGCAAGTGCTGATCGTCATATTCTTGTACAATATTTATAGTATATTAAGAATTTAATTATGATCTTCACACTGTGTGCTATCAGGTCTTATTGTCATAAAATACTAAAGTTTTATGATAGTTTTAAAATATTGTTGTTGTGCTTCAAAGAAAAAAGTCCTAAAATAATAAGATCTTTTACGTTCTGTTTATTGTTTGGTCATAACTAAACGGTGTAAATCAAAGTCGAAAGGGGAAAAACTCTTCGTCGAGCCGGTGCTAATATTTAGAAGTTACCGCCATTGAATATTCGCAATATGAACGTAAACATGTTATAAATTTGTGCATATTTTATAATTTTTATAAAAATCGATTTTGTAGTAGGATTTTACTTGAATCAGCCATACAATGTCCAATGTGTATTTTTCGCACAAACCGGCTATTATTTCAGATTTTCATTAAAAATATTTGTATTTTTTTATAATTGTTTTTTTTTTTTTCATTTATTTGCCGACTCAAATGTTGCTCACAGCAGTTATATTTTTTCGTGTTATTATTTTATGATATATGATTTTATGACGACCATGTGAACACCCCAAATATTTATTTTTTAAAGCATTTAATTAAAAATAAAATAAAAGGCAAAAATACAGAGCAATTATTTTTAATGTGCGGTTTCATAATGCAAAAATATTATTTATTTTATTTAATGAACACGTTCATTGATTTAAAATTTTATCAGTGAACTTTTACATTGAATTTTAATAAAAATGAATGGCAATACATTGTTTTAATGAACATGTTCATATGGTCAAAATTAGTGGAAAAATTCATTGAAAAAATTAACTTCTGCATTGCATTTATATACTTTTTTGGTTCAGTGAAGAATCTAACATTTTAGTAATAAATCTGTAGCTTATGATCGGCTATTTGGAGTTATGATAAGCAATTGGTTAAATGCGTAGCAGAGGAGTGTATAATATTAAGTTTGGTAGAGACCCCACAGGTTCGAAGCTAAAGATACTCAAATCATTATAAGAAAATTTTAAAGAATGTATAGCCTGAAGACTTTTAAATCACGAAAAATATCATAATAGAAACGCAAGCAAGAATTTGGAGGAAATAAATAACATGAAAATTTTTCGGAAATTTCGTTTCTGTAGATGATGAAACGTTCGTACGAGGTAACTTTTTCAACTTTCTGACCAAGAATTCTATATCGCAGATGCTAGAGAGTTTATGGCAGAAAAATTTCGTGTATCAAAGAAATCGTACTTATCAAGAAAGTTTTTGATTAGCAAAAAAATTGTCAGAAATTGTACCGCCAGAGGCTAATCTATTAAATTGTCTGAAATTCCGTGCAATTGAAAGATATTGGATTCTAAAGTATAAAATTTTGGTAAAAGGCTTCCCATAATTTGCAAAAAAGTATATATATTCTAGGTCTTGGTACGATCCTGAGTTGATCTGGCTATGTTCGTCTGTTGAAAGCAGTATAAAGCTTGAACAGGACAATGTTGGGGGATGTAATTTGGCTCAAATATTGATCTTTCTGTTCTTCGTTACTTCATTACATAACTTTTTTACTGCTATTCCTTTGTAAAATATAAATGGTTGTCTGACTAAAACAGCTTGGTCTTGAATTATTGCCAAATAATTTTAACTTTGAAAATATGATACAAAATTTATTTATAATATTAATTAATTTCAACATCATCTTATGGGAGTTATAGTCAATTATGAACCGATCTTCACGAAATTTGGCAAACGGATTTGTGTATATATAAATTTTAATTATGTTAATTAAATTTTAATTAAATTATTTCTATTTTTAAGGTATTTATGAGTGTTTAAACTCTATTCGGGGGCTTGGTGAAATATCATGACCAAATGCTAAAATCTTTATCCCTGTGTAAATCATATTTGCCAAATTTAATTAAATTATCTTTAAAACTGCAACCTGGAATTTGAGCACAAGCTTTACATTAACAGCCAACCAGACTTACGGACGGACGGACGTGGCTGTCTGTCCATGATTCTGAGTCGAACAGTATGGGGGTAGAACGATTTTTCTCTGCATTTCAAACATCAGTACATACACATTATACCAAAGACACCATTTTTGGTGTAGGGCAAAACAAGTACCTATTGTGGTGTAGGATATACAAGCTGAAATTATCGTATTTCAAATGTTTGATTCTTGAGGGCAGCATTAAACCCATTAGTTTATGGTTTACTAAGTAAAAGTTTAATATATTTTTTTTAACAATTAATTCAAATATTTTGTTTTTAAAATGTAAAAAAACTAATAAAGAATGTTTTTGAAGATTCACCGCCGTTATTTAAATGTTGTGCAGTGTTTTGGAACTCGAAGAAATATTATTTGAAGGTTTTTATTTATTAAGTATTTATATATTTTTTTTAATTCTACTATTCATATATATGTAGGTGCTCCACTTAAAAAATATGCATCTTAAAAAAAAAATAACAATTTAATTTAACTTTTTCCTATAATAACTGCTGTTACATAATATATAGATACATACCAAAACTATATACATAGTTATATAGTCCTTGCCAACATTTTGTATCCAAATCTGTACTAAAGAGTAACCTCAAGTTTTTAGCTATAGCAGAATATTATATCACTATCTTATCCAAGAAGTGTCACCGTTCGGTAAGAAGTGAGTAGCAGTTCTTATAGTTTTTTATTAAGAGCTTTAATTGGGTGTCAAATTAGATTAATTTTTAGTGATGAATTCAACTCTTTTTAGGTCGAAATTCTAGTAAAATATTCTATTAAAATTTTCACTAAAAATATGTATAATTTTCTTATCGAAGAAGAGTAATTTTTCAGGAAGAAATCTGCCGCAGTTCCAATACTTCGTGGTTGGCAATATTAAAGTTATCTTTGGGCATCGAAATGATAACATTTTGGAGGGAAAATGTAGCTTAATTTTTTTTTTCCTTACTTTAAAAAATAATTTTATTTTATTTCTATTTGAAGAAACTTAATTTAAATTGTTATTTGCTCATTGTTCACTTTTTTAATTTAAATTTCGATCATATGCTTTTGAAAGTAAGACCTCAACTAAATACCATAGTTTTCTTCATATTTTTCGAAAAAATCAAAATTAGTTTTGTTTACTATTAGAATATAACAAATGCGATACAGTTTTTGTTAACATTATTTTTATCAAAAAAATACCCAATTGGAAATTGTGTCTTAAAGACAGTTCCATAAGTGACTTATATTGTAAAAGTCATTAGATGATGTCATTTATATATATTTATTATTTCTATTTATATATTTCTATTATTTTCAAAACTTTTACTTCTTTTAATAAATACATCTTATTCAATATGCTGATATTTTTAGATCTATTCATCAGACATCTTGTAGACATGTCAGCAGTAGGGACAAAAAAGGAAAAAGTATTACTGACAATACATTGACTTATAAATACAATAATCGTGAAGACGTTTTTAAGGTATGTCATAAATTTGTCAGCACTATTGACAAGATATTGAAGAAATTTGACAAAATACATAACAAATAAATAAAAAATATAAATTAATAATATTTGCTTTTGTAAATTTGTGGATAAAACTATCAGCTAATTGCTAGAAGGGAGTATATATGTTTATGTAGGTAGGAACGTATTCATTCAATATTTTTATGTATTTTCTTTAAAGATATTTATCTCAAGAAATCACAATTTCCAAAGAACATTACTGGTTTAAAAATTCAACCCTGGTTCTTAATTATAAGAAATCCTAGAATAAGTTTTAAATTTGTTTTACTCTTGAAAATTAATTAACATTTACTAACATATTACTCAATCACACAGAGAAAATTACGACTTAAGTTTTTTTTAACAAGTCATTATTTGAATTTAAATTAAATTCAATAAAAAATATTACTTGGTTTTAATATTTTATTTTATTCCCAGGAAAAACTTGGTAATGGCATGTAGTTACGGATGCAGTTACTTTTCAATGAGATTAACATATTTTCTGCATTACATGAAACTAAATTAGCAAGCACTTACTTTCAACCTGTTATTACTTGTTTTTATGTCGAATGAAAATTTAATTTCAACAATTCAGTTTTAAATTATAGTCTTTAATTTTAATATATGTTTAATAAATAAATTTAAAAAAATATATTTTTCCATTTTTCGGTACTTATTTATAACCGATAATGTATGTAACTAGTTACTATTCTCTTGTATAATAATGACTTCTTTAATTCTTTGATTGAAAAGCTTCATAGTAATTAGTTCTTATAAAGGTATCTAAGTAATGACTTTCTGAAATGCCTACTAGTAATAATATATTGTAACTAATTGCCTCTAATGACATCGCCTTGTTAAAACAATGAGTTATTCGTCTAATGCGTATGTAATGAAGAGCCATTATATTATCTTCTTAACTCATTACATAGCAAGCAAAGTTTTTGCTGGTTTGGTTGTAAAATAATTTTCTGTATTTAAAAAAAAAAAAAAAAAATATGTATAATTTTTTTAACAAATAAAAATTTAAATTTTATATATAAATTATTTGATTTTATTAATTTATATAATTGTTTGTAAATTTTTTGAAAACTTAATGACATTTGACTAAAATGTTTATAAGAAAAAAATAAAAAGAAAATTTATTTATTAAAATTATTTATATTCAACTTTTTGTGGACATTCTGGGGTAAGTAATGTGCTATAAATTAATTGGTTAAATGTTATCTAAATACAAAATATTTAGGGGATTCACAAAGTATGCTATCTATCATGTCGTATTGTCATAAGTCATAAAATTTTTCTATGAATAAAAAATATTGTTATTGTTTTTCTTATGTAAAATTTTATGACATTATGATAGTACGACATGATAGCACACATTGTGAATCATCTAATTATATTATTTTCTAGGGTTTCTAAGAAGAACTTTTGAAGAGTTAATGAAGTTTCTAAAATTTAATAAAGTTTGAGTCAATAGTTCTGCGATCTGTGTCTTTTTCCGCTATCTTCTATTTGACAAAGTAGGTAAATGGTTTGCAATATGTTTCTCTATTATTACTAACGTTCAGTTGTCAGGCCTAACGTAAAGAGTAGCACTCGACTGGGAAAGAGTTTTTAATTAATATAGTGATGTCTACACGCCCCTCTAGCCTAGGACCAAATTAAGAACACAATTGGATATATCCATAATCCAGTTTACAAGCAAATATTTTCCGGTAAATTTTCAGCTTATATCTTAAGTATTTAAATATATACAGGTATCGGTCCACTGAGGAACATTCTTGAGTTCTAACAATTTAATAATTTGAATTTTTTTTTAGATATTCAAATATTATATTTTATAAATAGTTATAGTTAACAAATTAAATTTAATTTATTATTCGATGAACAATTTATGAATTAGAGTTTTTGTTTTTACGAATTTCGTTATAGGTCCTTTTTCAGTAAAAAATATTATTGACTTTATGAAATTTATAGAATATGAAATTTAGTTCTTTTCTGTGCACATCTGAAAGTATAAGATACAAATAAGAAAAACCAAGACATTACAATTATTAAAGATTTACACAAATACTTTTGGAGTAGAATTGCAGTGTCCTTCTCGATACAATTCTTAAATGTTATTTTATTTATTTCTTGAGATAAAAATTCAGGTACACATACATAAATCAAAAATACAATTATAATTACCGAAATTCAGCAACAAATCTATGCTGGTTATATTAAAGAAATGTATTGCAGTTCTAAGCTAAATACTTAGCTTTTCCTACAATAATTTTAAATTCATAAAAACTAAAATTCTAACTTAAGTTTTTTTCTTTATTAAATTTTTAAATTCAATATTCACGAAGACAATTTACAAAAAGTAAAAATCATTTATTATATAAAAATATGTACATAAGTACAACCCATAAATGTCACTTAAACAACAATATGCAAATATTGCAAAACAACAATAACAACAAACATGTTTGTGAATAACAATGATAAATGACTTTTTATTAGAGTTTTATTTTCAAAAACACTTTTCTGTTGACAGAAAACCATGGCAGAAAACACAAAACCTTGTATCGTTCTAATACAACAAAACCAAAAGGTATGGCATAAACGAAACAGCGAAACAATAGAAGGAAATAACGAACGAAATTGTTAAGTGATGTGTCCCAGATAAATATATACATACATATACTCATATGTACGAAAAAGAAGAAAAGAAAGAGAGTGAATAAAATAAATGTAGCTAAAACTCATGAGGGATCTATCTCATACACATTTGCATAATGGTGGTCGTGTTTAGTTTACCTTGTACGTTTTCGAAATTTGACCAACATAAATTTTAAGTTTTAAATAGATTTTTATTTTTTTAAGTCTTTTCTTTATGGTTTGTCATTAAAAAAGAAGTAGAATGTAGACTTTAATGGAAAATGTTGGTTTTTAAGTATTGAAAAAGATATTTAGTTGCCAACAACAGATTTTTAGTATAATTTCTTTTGTTTTATATTTATTTCATATTTTAAAGATGAGTGTAAGTATATTTGTGTAAATTATATTTATTTTATTATTTATTTAATTTAAAACAAAAACTCAAATTAAAAGATATATGACAAACTATTTACGGGACAACTGACCACTAAATTCGCCCAACGGTAACGTTGGCTATAACAATTTTCAAGTAATGATTTATTATCTACAGAATTATTTCAACGTAATTTTTATTTAAATGAAATTCTGCAAAAAAAAAAAAAAAAATCGAAAATTATTAGTGTAAATGAAATTATATAATGGACTAAGGACATGTTTAATGATACATCTGTTGTACAAGAAAACAACGATGGAGCCTTACCCAATTGTTTCAACGATGTAATCAAAGTGGTCCATGGGCCCGTAGTGCAAGTTATTTAAGAGCAGTATTTCAATAAAACCTTCCCCGCGGTTTCAGCTCAATATTTTAAAGGAGGAAAATATAATGATTTTCTTAATTATTTCCTTAAATTAAGTTAATAATTACAGTACAGATTTTCGTTAGGGTTTCTATTTTGAGGAGGGAACTTTCTTGTTTTCCCTTCTCGTGGATCCGCGCCTGCATAACATTAAATGATAATCACCTACTTGTTGTTAACCCAAAACACATTCTGAAAATAAGGAGACTTTTCAAAAACTTGAAAACTTTATCCACAAATTACGGTAGTTTTATCTATATAACGGTTTATTAAGAGTAAGTTATAATGTCTATGTGACTTTGTAAAAAAAAAATGTTGTCCCGCAAGAAAATGTTCTCTATATTTAATTTGAACTTCCGAATACGATGAACCAATTATATCGACATTTGCTGATAATAAAGTAGATATAGATATTTATCTCCGACATGTGGAGAAATGGTTTAAAAAAGCTGTCCTTTAGAGTAAATGATTTGAAAATTTTACCTATTACGTTAACCCTAAGAAGTGGAAACCTTCCAGCTTAATGGTGTCATTCTTGAATCCATAATATAAACTTGGGGTCATAATATAGAATCCAAGAGACTATATAATTATGAAGTTAAAGGCTTTTATCCTTCAGTGGTTGATCAACAACATTAACTCTATGGTGCATACCAAAGCATGAACCAGTTTTTTTTAGATAAACAAGTCCTGCTTGTACAGAGCCATATCCAATAGGCTCCTAGATCATCAAAGTGCGACCTATCAGAATACGCTACAAACATAGGGCAAACATAGAAGTATGATAGTTCGTCTCCTTCTCCTCTATGTTATGACAGCTTCTAAAGTAGACATTGTAATTAAGACCCAATCGACTCGCACGCCTGCCGAACCAGCAGTGACCAGTCAGCAGCTCGATCATATTTCGAGCCACAGAATTCTAGGGCCTGAGCAGGAATATTCATGTAACCACAATACTTGAGCCCCGTCCATAAGCACTCGCTTCGCATGAAGCTGACAGAGCCCAGAGGGCACTGCACACAAACTATCAATGTGACCATCGCCTAGCATTGATCCCTTTTCCGGCAGAAAATAAGCAACAGTATTGCCTTTAAAAACGCAGTGTCTTCGTCGATAAGCACTCGTCGATAAGCACTCGCTTCACATGAAGCTTACAGAGCCCAGAGCGCACTGCACACAAACGATCAATGTGACCATCGCCTAGCATTGATCCCTTTTTCGGCAGAGAATCAGCCTTTAAAAACGCAGTGTCTTTTCACCCAGATGAGTAATAAATTTGAATATCTCGCTATCCCATTCAAAGATGCCCGGCATTCATGGACAAACATCGACGTGGAGTAAAAACCTATTTAATGGCAGGTTGGCTCTCAGTAACAATAAGAATATACCCATTAGAAAACTTGTAATACCTTTGCTAGTTCAACCTGAAGAATACTACATCCATCCGGAAGCCTAATAGATACACTGGTACTAGTTTCCTCGACGAAGAAACAATAGCCTACTTGATTATCGGTCTTAGAAACGTCAGTGTAGATTAAGTTGGGACCACGAACAAAATCAGCATACTTCTGAAATATTAACCCAAAGATCCTGTCAGAAAACGGAGTAGGGATTTATAACCCTTATTTTAATAAATGTGAAAACATTTTTTATGAAGTTCGCACTTCCAAAATCTATGGCTCCCATATGTGGCTCATTTCTCAAATCATTAGTATTGAAATTCAAGGCTAAAAAAACTTCCCTGAATTTCATAGTTTTTCTTAAAAATAATGATCAGGTTTTTAAGTTTTAAATTAGTTGACACTTTTTTCAAGCAATACTCTTTTTTGTTGGTAACTCTTTAGTTTTAACATCAGAAAACTACAGAGTCTTTTCAACCTACTAACCAGATTTCTTACTGAAGAACAAACCTATTTAAGTCTTCGGAAAGCCTACCTACCATCCCGCTGATGTGAGGCTCACTTCGGCTCTCGGTAGAGAGAAAGTAGATTTAGCTTTCGTTTTAAGATTTAATTAAATATTGTGAGGCCTATAAAATGCAGATTCAATAAGCAAATTTAATGTTAAAACATTGTCAAACCTTTGGTAATACATAATGATATTATTGTTGATATTATAATACAAATCAAAATAATTTAATGTAATAAAAAATCAATTATAAAATAAAAAAAATTGTTTTCTTTTTTACAAATAATACTGAAACAAAATTTCTGCGGCATTAGATTTCTCTATTCGGATATACGGTATGCATAAGTATTAACACTCTAATCTATTTTTTACTAATTGACTACAGTTCTCAAGATAAATCATGATTTGTAAAATTAAGGAGGTTACATTATATATTGCAGCCTCGAAAACTATTTGTCTAAATTTACTCAAAAAATTCTAATTTAAAATATGTTCAAGTCTATATTACTTTTGTATTTTTGAATAAAAAATACAGTACAACCTCCTGAATTTTATAAATTGCGATTTATTACAACAACAAAAGTCATTTCGAAAAAAGTCGATTACAGGTTTAGTACTCATGAATAACGTTAAGTATTTATTAAATGTTAAATTAAATTTTTAATACTTCTTTTCTGTTCTTGTTTCATAACTAATATACAGTTTTCTTTAAAATATCTTCCGAATAATTACCAAGTCAAAAATAATATGTTCATAAAATTTGTCAACCAAATATGGTTAACAGCATATAAACATATGTACTACAGATTTAAACCGACAATGGAAAAGAACTCAAAAACGTAAATAAATAGACACATAATAACGTTCTAAAGCCAAAATAAAATAGAAACAAAAACTAGATAAATAAACAAAGAAACAACATAAAAGCCGGAATATCAAATATGTATGTTTGTATATTTGTATTGGTGTATAAATCAACAGTACAAACAATAATAACAAGAAAAAAATAAAACATAAAAACAGGAATAAAGTACTTAACACCAATGGCGGAACTAACATTTAAATACCACTACACTCTAAACGCATACTTACAACAACTACTCAAAACTAAACATACATTCATATGTACATGTGTTATATCTATGTATACAAATTTACATTTAAACATAAATGTATGTATATTGGGTATTTGTAGAGTTAGTAGTAGCAATAGGACAACAATACTAATAATAACATCAACGTCATTGTGTTTATATTTTTCCAGATTTTTTTTTGTATTCTTTTTTCATACAAACATGTAAGGAGAAATATACTGGTAGAGCTAAAATAACTAACACTACTAGTGGAGAGTAAAAATGAGGGAAATATCCAGCATAACTATAACAAATATAACGAACATATATATAGTAAATACGTATAGTAGTTGTAGTTGTAGAGTAAAAATATAACAACAATAACAACTAACAAACCAACCAACAACTCTAACAAATAATGACAAAATAGGCCTGATTTATGTTTACAACGCGAACGTGACAATCTTAGAAATACGTGCCAAATTGCCACAATTGCATAACTCTGCGACATTGTATGAATAAATCAATATACACACATACATACCTACATACATATATACAAATGAAATATAATCACATATACATATACACATATTTGTATGTTGTATTATTGTGAACAAAATAAAAAAAGTGGAAAAATTACATACAGAGACATAAACTAACATTATGCTCTTGTGGACAGTATTGCAGACTAACAATGTTATTTATAGTAAATAACGGTAACACAACATGATACTACAACAAATATTAAGTATACACTAACACACGTTTATTTACAAACATTCATACATATATGAATAAGTATTAAAAACAAAATATAGTAATACAAAAATTCCCAGTACACACATATTCTTAAATATACATACGCATATATGTATGTACATATGTATCAACAAATACAAACATTTTAATGCGTAAATATGTACATTACAGTGGCAGCTATTTTATGACTTTTGTATTTTTAAATTTTGTAGAACGGTATATAAGAGTACCTGATTTTAAAATTAAGTGATAAAAGTGTTAATTAATTTTAAAAATATTAACAGGATGTAAACAGAAATATCGTAGGATTTTATAATGACCCAGATTCTCTGAACCTCTTTTTCTAGTAGAAGAAAACGATCAAAATACGTTAAAAAAATTAACCATTTTCCGAGAATATTTGATCTGGTGGTACATGCTGTTAGTATTATCAGCTTAGAAGTTAGAGATCTACTGTTATAATATAATGCATCCCGAAAAAAATTAAAATCGACTGTCACTCCAATATACATTTCCAAATAAGTTAAAGCATGTGTACTTTGTTTTTATACGTATGTATGTATGTGTAGGTAAAAATATAAATAAACATACATATGTACAAAACAATGTTGATAATTATAGCAGAAATTTCGTTTCCAAATTGAGACAATAGTATATATTTTAAATATTTTTCAGTAATTTATTATTATTATTTTTATTATTATTTTTAGTTTATTATTAATATTTTAATACTATTTTTTGCTACTGGTACCCAATGGGGCAAGCGCAAAATTTTATATCTATATGTACTAAACTACTAGTCTGATCAAAATAAAATTTACAAAATAGTTGTAAAGTTTAAAAAACATATTTGTAGTCACTCAGTAATAATTCGAGACCTAAATTGTATTAAAGTATACTATATCGATTATCTAATAGTTTAACCATACGGTATATACCACAGGGTGGACAGACTATCAGACTATAAAGAATACTACATCCATTCATCGAATTCTTGTTTATCTTCTCAATCGTTCCCATATGATATAAACTTTTTGCTTATCCATAATAAACTTTTTAGCTGTAAAATAAGGCCGTTTATTTATGTAATGTATCGATATGTTTCCAACAGCTTAGTTTCTCGTCATTTAGCATAGTCTTAAAAAGTCGCTACTTAGTCGCCCTTTTTAAAAAGGAGCTAAAAAAGTGGTCAGGTGCTTGCATTAGCGACTAAAGTTCCAAACGGTAACACTAGTTTGTGATTCATTGTATCAGTATAATTGTTATGACTGGTTAATATTACTCATACGCTAACAGAGCATACAAAAGCTTTTCAAATATTTTTCATAATTGAAACGCTTTTTTTTATATAATTTAATAACTAAAGAGCTATTAGAGGTATCTCAATAAAATTTTACATGATCAGAACTAAGATGTATTTAAATACAAGCTCCTAGAGGGTCCGGCGGCAAGTGGGTGGCCCCCCAAAGTTGCCCATCTTCTTTTTATTTTTGATAAAATATGTTTTTTGTTCTGGGTCTTATAATTTTTTTTTAATGCTTTCAGAAGAAATCCTAATGTAAAGTAAATCTAGAGGAATTTTGGACGAAGGTCTGCACACAAGCCCTTCCAAATTTTGTATTTTTTTGTTATGTTCTCAAATCGCTAAATTTTTTGTCCCTATATGTAACGCATACATTATAACGACAGCGTGACTATTCAAACGAAAAAAAAATATTTTTTTTTTTGAACACGTTTTATACGAATTAAAATTTTGGGTATTTTTGTGTAAAAAAGTGGTAATTTTTTAATTATGTGATTTTTTCTAGTTAAAGTCTTCGTGTTGTATCATTTTATTAAATACCAAATACATGTATACAAAGTCTATAAGGAGTAAGATCGAAAAATTCTTAATATACATGTAGATTTTAAAAGCGTTTTGTTGAACACTTTAGATTCTCCTTTTCTCTTCACAGCTTCACTCTCATTTCATTATAATATCTATTGATACATGAAGTTTCTATTTACAATATTTACACATTTTAAAACTTAAAAATAAAATTAGCAAAATAACAAAATCATTTTATTAGTAGACTAATGTTTGCCTTAATAACTCTGAGGATATTCTCTGTCCGTAACGCAGGTCTTTTATATCCCTGTCCCTATTTCGTCATGTTCTGTTCGTTCTAAACCCAACCCACTAAATCTCGATCGCTAAATTGTCAAACTAGGTGATCCCCTCCTACCTTTCCCCTCGTTTCTTACATACATCCCAGCAAAAAATTGTGCTTACTTGGAAGCAATAGCATTGCTTACATAAGCGATA
>MINK01188118.1:0-14557 GCA_001735545.1 Phormia regina
AGTATTTGAATCACAAAAAAAAAAAAAAAATATATATTGTTGATATGCAACCATTTTTTTGTCGCATAAGTACTTGTTGCATGTACACAACAATAATATGATTAAATTGCAGTACAAATATTATTATTTAAATATTTTAGTTGTGAATTTTGCTAATAATTTACTTTATTTTAAAGTCAATTCAAAATTTTCAAACTCAAAGGTATTAAAAATAAATTTTTGCCCATAAAATCTTAACAACAATACTGTGATTCTAATTTAAACATATTGCTTAACGTATTGTGCCAACAATATAATTTTAAAATGAGAACAAATATACAACTGCTGCAGCAAAATTGTTTTTAAAATAAAAAAATAAAATATATTTAACAATAACGAGTTTTGCGATGACATTATAGCATTGCAATGAAAATAATATTGTTAAGACAAACATATTTTGAATTGTTTCTTCTATGCTTGTAAGGACTGAGAATTAAATTCACTTTTCAGTGGTTTTAATAAAAATAAATAAAATAAAAGACCAAAAAAATATATTTATACGAAAAATTCGAAATTTAGATAATAAAAAAAATTTATTTGCTCCAAAGCACAGTGGGAATTTTGTTGTAATTTTCGCTTTATAAAAATACAAGTTTTTAATAATTAAATAGTAATCATTTAATAGAAATATTTATCATAAATTAGTTAATATAATGATATCAATTTTTAAAATTTTGTTGGACAAATTCTATAAATTCTATAAACTTAAATTGTTTTAAATATTTATGAAAATAAGAATAGAATCTTTGGCATATAGGAAGAATCCAAATAATTTATTAAATAAATTTAAACCATGATAATAAAGTCCATTTAATGTTAAATAATAATTTTAAAGAAAGTCGGCTGGACGGACATTGTGTGGCTTTTGTGTAATATTATAATGATCTATAGAAAATTGGATTTCCTTTAAAATTATCTTATACTATTCCATAAAAATTTTCATCTTAATCGGTTAATTACATTTGAAAATATTAACAAAAATGTTGTGATAACTAAAACATTTTAAAGTGTTTTTTTTTTTTTTTCATTTTTAAATCCAATTAAATTTGAAAAAATTATAATAATTATATTTAATATAAAAACTAAAATGTTAATAACTCTAAAATTCATTGAATAATCTTGATGAAAAGGTATATAATTGATTTAAAAACACTTTATTGGAATAATTACGTCTGTCCATGCGTCCAGCACATAAAAAATACTCAGTTATCCTTTGGCTATTTCCGCAAGTAACCACAAAAATCCAATACTTAATATAAAAAATATTTATAAACAGGTCGTATTCTAGAATAGACAAAAGTTATTACTAACCAATGACAAATTCAATCTCAAACATATTCTACCCATTATAAGGTAAAAATTACAAAACTATTGTGGTATGTTGCTATGAATTTTACATACGTTTTTAATGTACGAATAATGGCTTCTATCAGATATTTTAATAAAAAAATATCTTCTTTTTTTTCAACGTTGGCTAGAGAAAAAAATCGAAAGATATAAAATTTAATATTAAATTTTTTTCTATGGAAAATTGTTAATGAAGGTCATTTGTAGTTTTTTTAAATGGAAAAAATTTAAGTTTAAATTATGAAGAAGAAAAAAATATTATATTGACCTATAAATCACTTATATTTTTTTAAATTCTTATAACAAAATTATTTTGAATTAAAAATTGAAAAAGAAAAATATTTTAGTTATAATTTTTTTTCTTCAAATAAATTAAATTGTTGTTAGTTTTTTATTAATTTCACATAATCTGAAGTATTTTTTATTTATAGCCGCCTGTTTTAGCATATTTTATTAATACTAGCATATATTTAGGTTATTAGTTTAATATCATAAAAGGTCTTTATTTTAAAGCTTATTTTAATAATTTAAGTGGAATATTTTTATATCCTTTAAAAAAAATAATAAGTCTGCATATATTGCACTAAAGAACTTAATAACTTGATTTTAGTGAAATTTTATTTAATTAAATACATTTTTTTCCGAGCTTTTTTGTGTCGACCGGAACATAACACACTTAAGGGTTTTAAATTATTTTATAACAGGACATTACGTCAGATCATGCTTAAGTTTTTAAATGAAAAAATTTACTTTTGATTAACGGTTTAAGAAATTTCAAAAAAACATAAAAATCATATAATTTAATAATGTGTTTGTATATGTTAAAGCTTTGTTTAAAAACATTGCTCGTGTAACCTCATTAGTGTTCCACATTTATATACACATTTGTATGACATGGAGATTTACGTATATATTTACAAATCCCAATTTGAAATTGAATTTAACAGTGTATATCAAAACAGACAGGATATAGACAATGTCAGGAGATATTGCAATATAATGATTATAATAATAATACCAAATAAAGTTTTAAAAAATTAGAGAAACAGAATATTAAATAAATTGCTTACAGTGTTGCCAATTTAGTCTTCTAGACTTCTAGACTTTTTTTGTGCTTTTAGCTTCAAGATTTTCATTTTAGCTTCTAGATTTTTTCCTAGCTTGATTTTGATTCTCAATATAGCTTTAAAATGGCTAAAAATTTACAAATTTTATTTTCAAAAAATCACAACTTAAAGCATTTTTGTATATTAATTCGCACAAAAAATTAAAATTTTTAATATTAAGCGAAAATTTTCGCTTGCGGCGTTCCATTATAAAAAAATTTTATATTTTTTTTAAACTTTATTATCCATGGGAACTATTTATGTTAAATTTATAAATTCTTTATGACCTTTTTTAAAGTCCAATTTGGCTTCTTTTTTTCTCAATTCCTGGCAACACTGATTGCATACATCTATTCCGTGGCAGAAAATTTTAAATCTGTCTTCGATATTTCTGCTACTTCAGTAAATAAGTTTTCAATTCATAAATTGCCCCGTTGTCTCTGTTTGGCGGTTTCAAATCAGAGTATGTGGACTATAATTAGACACCTGCAGAATAGAATACGTATTTCTGTGCCGCTACACACTTCATCAGCATTCGTGGTGTCTTATCCAATTGGATTTCGTTGAAACCTAAACAAAGTTTGCGATCGTAAATTGCCTTGTTGTCTCAGTTTGGCGGAGTTTTTGGACTATAAATAGATACCAGCAAAGTGGAATACGTATTTCCAATAAGACTTCATCAGCATTCGTGGTGTCTTATCGGTTTGGGTTTCGTAGAAACCTAAACACTAAGATACATTTGAAAGTCTAGTTCTTTCGGGATTTCCAAAATGAATAGTTATTTATAGATTTTTTATTTTAATTAACTTTATTTTATTTAATCTATTTATTTATTTGTTTAATTATTTGTTTATTTATTTATTTATTTATTTATTTATTTATTTATTTATTTATTTATTTATATACTTCATTAGAGAGCAAAAAACTTTATATTTTCGGTATCCTTGTAAGATATGAAATGGTGTTTATGAAGCCTACCGACAAATGGCATATATAACATATATATTAAACGATCGTAAATCATACCGAGACATTTGCTATTCAAATTCAGCAAAATCGGTAAATACATTGCGGAGATATTCTGAAAAAAACGTTCATTTCGAACCGGTTATTGTAATGACTAGTAGTGACGTTTACTTCTTTATCATGTGGGCTTATATTAAGATCTATTTGGCTTATAGCGAGATAGGTTAGTTTATTCGGTTTATAAGTGTCTCGGTTCATTATAGAATTAAAATCAATCTTGTACGAAATTTTGATATATAAAAGTTACATGGACTATATCGTTTAAGAAAAATTTATGGGAAAGTAGTAATGTTTCACGTTACAATATATTACGTAGTAATAATTTGGAAATATATCTCTACAGCTACATATATATTGTAGCCTTAGCAGTACAAAGTACTTTTGTAATGATTTATTTTTGCTACTCACTGTATTTTTTTATTTAAAACAAATGTCTGCAAAAACTTTTCTTGTTATTTGTTTGCCAAAGAAATACTCATAATACCCAAAGTATAAGAGTAACCAAATTTTCTTTTCTTTTTTTTTAACAAAATTATAATATTATTGTTTGTTGTTGTTGTTTTTTTCTCTTATTATGCCCTGCTTGCAACATCTTGTTTTAAGAAATTCAATATAAAAAATATAAATTCACCAAAAGTTTAAAATAATTTTATTTTTCAACAGCAAATAAAATGCAACTCTGTGTCATGTTGTTTGGAAACAACAACAACAATAACAAAATAAAAGAGTCAAAAGTATTATTTTTATATTTGTTTTCAACAACAAAAGTTAAAGACAACAAAATATGTAAGGATTTTGTAACAAAAAAAATGAAACGCTTGTAATAAAAAAAATTAACATTCTTTGTTTTTTTGGCAGTTTGTGAAATGAAAGAAAAGAAAAATGTTAAAGTATCTTTAACAACAAACAAAGTCTGCAAAAATAAACTTTTGGGGGCAAAAATAATTCATTCCTTCAAAACAAACAAATTATGATTTGCAAACATAATTTGTTTAAAATGTCAACATTAATGGAAAAAAATGCCTAAAGATAAGAAAAAGAGTTTAAAAAGAAAACATTATTAGAAAAACAAATAATGAGATAATACGTTTTGAGGCTGGACGAAATATTTACAATTTATGTACTTAAAGGAAAGTATAAATTCCTAAAAGAGAGAGATTTTATAAAATAAAAATATAATACAGTGCTCACTTGTTTACTTCCAAGTAAACGTTTTTAAAGCCTTATAATAAATCAAAGTTAAAGCCATTAATATTTGAAGTGCTAATAATTGCATATTTTATTTTTTTTTAATTTTACCAACACCACTTTATAAGAATTACAAATTGACAAGCATTTTATTGTTATTCAAATTAAGCTGTCATTATCTATAAATTAAAGTCTATACCTTTTAAAACTGTAAACGCCTTAAATTATATACATAGCTTAACTTATACACCTATACTTATATACCAATTTCTTACAAAAAAAAAAAAACTTATAAAAAATTCTGTCAAAATAAGAAAAAAATATGCCACAAATGTCCTTATTACATATAACAAAGAGCAATTTTGTAAAAAAAAAGAAATATAATAAACTTTAATTTTCTATTTAAATTACGAATCATAAAATATTCATCGTCAGAGAAATTCTTTTCAACCAACTAACAACTAAATAAAATTTATGCGGAAGTACTCGTATTTTATTATTTATTCTATCTAATGACAAATTTCTTTAACGCGCGCGCATTTCTAAGTATCTGACAAATGAAAGACCTGGTAAAGTGACTGAAGAATGACTTTTCCTTTAATGGCGATATGTATGAGAGATAGACACGTATGTAGATATGTATGTCTATACATGTAGTGAGTGAGAAAATAACCTATAATGATTTTAAATTATACATGATTCTTTAACTATAACCAAAGAAAAACAATTTAATACTATAACTATTTTATAGTGTTTTTTTTTTCAAGTTAGATTTTCATTTTTGTATAATTTTCATAGAGAAATCTTTGGGGTTTTGAGTGAGTGTAGCAAGATAAATACTTATGTTGCAGTTCGACATTACAAATATTTGCAGTTGGTTGGCATAGATGACACAGTGGGTTTAAACAAGTTTGCAATCGTAAATTGTCTTGTTGTCTCTGTTCGGCAGTAGCAATGGAATACGTATTTTCTGTGCCGCTACACACTTCATCAGCATTCGTGGTGCCTTATCNNCAATTTTGAGGGACTCAGTTAGCAGCTCCAGCCATTGGGGCAAGTAGAAGCTAACGTCGTAAACGCTGTTAAAGAAGTGGTTACATAGTGTCGTAATCCGCCATCCTGTTCGAAGGACCATAAACAAGTTTGCAATCGTAAATTGCCTTGATGTTTCTGTTTGGCTGCACTAAAGCAGAGTTTGTGGACTATAATTAGACACCTGCAGAATAGAATACGTATTTTCTGTGCCGCTACATACTTCATCAGCATTCGTGGTGCCTTATCCATTTGGGTTTCATTAAAACCTTAACATGGCGACCGGCTTGCACTGGGTGCAATAGTGAGGGACTCACTTAGCAGCTCCAGGCATTGGGGCAAGTTGAACCTAATATCGTAAATGCTGTTAAAGAAGTGGTTACATAGTGTCGTAATCCGCCATCCGGTTCGAAGGACCATAAACAAGTTTGCAATCGTAAATTGCCTTGTTGTCTCTGTTCGGCAGTACCAAAGCAGAGTTTGTGGACTATAATCAGACGCCAGCAGAATAGAATACGTATTTTCTGTGCCGTTATACACTTCAACAGCATTCGTGGTGTCTTATCCATTTGGATTTCGTTGAAACCTAAACAGGGTTTAAACAAGAAATTCATTGATATAAGCTCTCTCTCTATATATATGTGTATGGTACACTGGCCAGCAGAAAACAGTCCTCCTCTAAAAGCGAATAGTAGGACTGGATGGATTTTAATAAATACCTTAATAAATAAATAAATAAATAAATAAATAAATAAATAAATAAATAAATAAATAAATAAAAGTAGATATTTCATCAGCCAGTACTGACTAATCGTTAATTTGTCCTTTTTGATATTAATGGAATTAGAATTGTAATGTGTTAACTTATCTAAGAAATAATTTTGATAAAAATTCAAATTTTCTGTATCCCACTGTTCATATTCATGCATACAATTATACAGGTAACAATAATTACCTTTTACACACACAGACATTTGTCTAATAAATACTTACAAGAATACACACCAAATTACACACATACCATTACCAAAGTTTATACTCAATTACACACACGATCGCACATACATATGCAAATGTTAATGTGTGAAGGTGTATGTATATTAAGTTCGTCCTGATTTTTATGGGAGAAATATCGATGTTTCCATCTTAAGATATTTTTAGAAAATATTTCTCAAAATTATTTACTTTATCGAAAGACCTTTTTGTGTTTTTTTTTCTTTTAATAGGAATATTACGAAAATTTGTTCTAAAAATGGATTTTTTTACATTATCTTGAGAAATATTAAATTTTTGGAACCACCCTACTGTATATGATGTACAAATTCCAGGCTAACTTATTTAATAGCAGTGTATGGGTTTGTAATAATACACAGGTGTATACAAATATACATGTGTATAAAGACTTAAATGCGTTTGTAAAAGTATGTACGTATATAAATTTTTCATACATATATGTGTATGTAAGTATGTATGTGTTTTAGAAAAGACCCAATGCAATTTGTAAAGCAAAAGCATTACAAAGAAAACAGGTTTTTTTTACAAACAACTTTAGCAAATTGTAGGGATTTTTTTAACCACATCTACTTGAACACAAACACATAAGCACTTATACATTTACACACTTACTTAAATGTCCTTTTCTAAGAATGTAATTTTCACTTTTCAGAAATACTAAAATAAAAGTTAAGAGAAAAAAAAATCCAAAAACATGTGTAATTTCAATTTCTAACGTTTTTTTGTTCATGTAACTATTTTTAAATTCACACTTTGATTTACATACACTAAGGCATATATACACACACACACGCACACTGAGGCATATTAGATCCAGTAATGAAAAAGCCTAAACTCTTTTAATAGATACAATCTGTTTTAGGTTTTATGTGCTATGTGTATGGGTGTTACTTTTTTGTCGAAAACAATTTATGAACAAGTGTAACTTTATTTTCAAAATTTTTGTTTCATTTTAAACAAAATTTTTACCTGCTCTTTTGTTTTTTGTTGTTGTTGTTGTAAAGAAAATTGATTTACTATGATGATGTTTTAAAATCCTTAAAGGGATTTAATAGATTTTTTGTTTGGCAAAAACAAAATCTAAAACAGAAACAAATTTTTATAGATTGATTGAAATGAGATTTGTTATGGTTCAAGTCAGTTTCAGTTGTGTTTAGTTTGAAGAAAAATTTTAAAACAAATGACTGTTTATTCTAACGAACGGATGACTGCTTTAATATTTTTGTAAAGAAATAAAGAAGTGTTAAATTGAAATTGAAACTCAAAGAGGTGAGAGTATAAATAATATAATGTTTAGGTATATTTTCTTAATTAATTATGTAGAAATGTTTTAAAGAATTCAGAGCCAAAAATCCATTAATAAATTAAAGGGAGTTTCTTTATTGTTATATTGTGTTCAAAACAAAGACTGAGACGAGTTAAACTGATCAAGAATATTACACTGATATTATAACTTATAAATTCTTGGAAATGTTTCTTAATTTATTTGTTATCATTCCTTAATTTCTTAGCAAATATTTCCATTGAATTTACATATAAATTCAATCATCTTTATTAATTATTTATAATAATAATTTTTTCAAAACTAAATGTATTTTCAGTTTTATTGATAAATTTCCATAACATAATGTCACAAAATTTTATTACCAGTAAATTTATCACATGTCTGGCTTAAGGCAAAGACATAACATTGACATAAAAATATTCACATAAGAAATAGAAATGAAAAAAAAAAAACATATAACACCTCTAGTTTGTAACACCTGATGATGACCTAAAGCCTAAAAATAAAAATATTTTGTTTATTATGCCACAAAACACATTCTGTCAGGCAACCACCATACGATAGATACTCTTTGCCTTCCTTAACCTATATATCGCAAGAAACGTCATAAACCTTGAACTTCATAATGAGAGTTTTATGTGTTCTTTTGGTGAAAATAAATGGCTTCACATTAACAAAATGTTTCACTAAAATAATATACAATAAAAACAATATTGTTTTTCTAAAAGTAGCAAACAATCATCAGAAATACGAAATACTTTTCCATTTACAATATAAATGTAAATATTAAAAATAATGATTTTTCTTTTTTTTTGGTTCGAGACAAGAAAAATATATTTGCATATGATTTCAAAATAATTTTGGCTGTTAAGGAAAAATGTACTTTTTAGCATATTTTTTTCTTTTCACATACTTTTTATACGCTTGTATTTATACTGGCAATTTTTTGACATTAAAAGCACCTGATGCTTTTTTAGTTTCAATTTTATTTAGAATTTTTTTTTTTGCTTTTGGTGAATATAAAAATCGTAGGAATTCATTTGTACAATCTTGAAATAAGTATTAAATATTAAGTCTATGCTGAATCTTTTATACCCTTCACCATCTTAACGAAGAAATTTTATTAAAATATTTATGATCGATCTATATAAAAAAAAATCAAAAATGTGCTTTGGCCGATATCTCAATTATTACTGAACATTTTTACTTAAATTTTTCAGAACATAAATTTAAAATAAAAATTCCTGATACTTCTTTACAAAAATGAAGTCCCTAATATAAACTAAAGCTTCAGAATTTCGAAAGCCTGCTTTTAAATCCGTTTTCTTACCCATATATCTGCCATTTATAAACCGATCTTGCTGAATTTTAAAAGAAAAATTTTCGAAAGGATTTCCAATAGTTTGATATGTATATTATATATGTCAGTTATCATTGGGCTTCACAAATGCTATTTGAACCGACACATGGAAGGATGGATATGGTCTCGTCATTATTTTGACCATAAAAAATTTCGAAAGGATTTCCCTTTGTTTAATATATATAATATATATGTCATTTATCGTTGGGCTGCATAAACGCCATTTCAACCGACACACAGGTGAATGAAAAAGGTCCCATCACTATTATTTTCAATAGAAAATTTTTTGAAAGGATTTCCCTTTGTTTAATATGTATATTATAGATGTCAGTTATCGGTGGTCTTCATAAATGCCATTTCAACCGACCCCTATAAAGATGGATACAGTCCTTTTTTCATTATTTGTTTTACAAAATATCAACTATCTTGCTCTCAAATGAAAAATTGTGGAAATTACAAACGGCATGACAAACTGTATATTAACACCTGTGGTGAAGGATATAAAAATAGCTATTTTTCATATTTATTTCAGGGACTAAACTTTAACAAATATTCACATCTAGACAAAATTTAAATTAAAAATTTATTTCCACACTTTATTTCGAAATATTTTAAAACATTTTGAATTGAAACCCCAGGATTTATAAACGAAAAATAATATAAAGTCGTAACAAAATAAAGATTTTTTACTCTTTCGCATAAAACAGGAAGTCAAACTTGACATTCTGTAGCTTATCTCGTATTATCACGACGTGACTACAAAATGCATTTTGTTGAAGAGTAGGTCTTTCTCCACAATTCTTTCATATATATAAATTCGATCTGAGCAGTAGTTTAGGAGATACAGATTTTTAAAAAAATTTTGTTTTGGATCCACTGTGCTAAGTTACAAGATATTGCCCGGTTTCCATTTTTCACTTTATTAGCTACGTGACTAGTCATTTTAACATGGCCTTGATCTAAAAGGAAATAGATTGCCTACAAAAAATTTACATGGAGTAAGTTTTTTGCTCATAATGTTCTCTCCAACTACAGAAGCATCAGTAAAGTGACAAATAGTCACTTTCAATCACTTTAGTGCCTACAAAATATAACTTTTGCGAGCACACAAGTATTTTACTAGTTACAAAGAGTCACTTAAAAAATGTTTGATTATTCTTTTTATCTTTTTCCTCTTAACGTTGGAGCCAGTAAAGTGCCTATTGCAGATACGTTCATGGGTGATCAATGAAGATCGATAGGTGACTATATTCCAATAAATCTGATTGTCTAAAAGTTTCACCAAATAAACTGCTGTGAAGTTAAGTTTACTAAAAGTGTGTCAATAAAAGTTTGCGTTTGTGTGTGTACACATACAAAATTAAAGTTAAATTTGGCTGCAATTATGACTCTGAAATGAAAGCCAAAGCACTTATCACGCGGCAACAAGCGGTAGCGTTATTACCAGCTTAAAAATTAATTAATTGTTTATAAAAAATTGTCAAAGGACATTTTGAAAACATTGTCATAAATTTAATCAGATAATATTTATTTCAACTTTATTTTTAATGATCCGCGTGAGCGTGAGAGATTATATGATCAGCTGATTGCCGTCCGTCGGCGCTATAAGAACTTTGAATTGAGACCGTTATATACGTTTCATTTAAAATATTGTGATATGTGTCCGTGCGTCGTAGTTGAATTTGCTTTAACTTTTTTTAATTGGACCGCGTGAGCGCGTGAAAGATAATATGATCAGCTGATTGCTGTCCATTGCCACTATAAGATGTTTGGATTAAGATCATTATATGTAGTTCATTTGGAATGCTGTAACATGCTTTTTATCCAGCTTCTTATTTTTAAATTGGACCACGTGACCACGCGCCTGTTGCCGCTATAAGATCTTTGGATTGAGTTCATTAAAGTGTTGTGACATGCGTCCGCGCATCGTAGTTGAATTTATTACAACTTTTTTTAAATAGACCGCATGAGCGTAAGAGCATACATGATCAGCTGCTATAAGATCTTTAGATTGAGATCATTATATATGGTTCATTTGGAATATTGTGACATGAGTTTACGCGTCATAGTTGTATTTATTAAAACTTTTTTTAAATGGGCCGCGTGAACGTGTGAGAAAACATGATCAACTGGATTGAGATTGTTACATATAAGTTTAGTTGGAAAGTTATATATATATACAATACATATATCAGTGAATAGGAAAATATATTTATTTTTAAAATCGCGTCACATATTTTCTATATTAAGCCAAATATATAAATGAAATTTCCAAAATTTATTTATATTTCTCAAGGACTATTTCGCTGCAACTTTTACCTTATAAAATATTCCATTATTATTACTAAACAAATACAGGAAATGGAATTCTATCATCGATGACTATTTTTATGCCATATTTTGCTCCCACTTCTTAAAGCTTTTAAAAGCATTAACATCAAATTTTTATTATTTTTTATTTATTCTGTACATCCAGCATTTGATTTTAAAACAACGGTAGTTAGGTAAGGAAATCTAATATTTTTCCAAAAACAACAAAAACACCAATATGTTAATTTTTTTCTTAAATTTCTTCTTCAAGCACTTATAAGATATATTTCCTTAGAAAAAAATAAATAGAAATAAATGTAAAGCTTAGTTTGTTTTAATACCATTTAGGTGAAAATATATACATATATCTTTTAGATACAAATACACATTTATCTTACGTTCATTTAAAAGCATTAATAAGTATTCTTAGCGATATACACACTTTTCAAATAATTTCAATAGAAATGTATTTTACACCAGAGACTCGAAAGCTTCGATATGTTGAAATATTTTATAAGATTTTTTAAAAAAATATTATGACAGAGCGTTATTTAAGGGCTCACAAATAGTCAGACATTTATTACAGTCTGTGGGCATAAAAAAAATGTTTTAAAATTTATATGAAAAATAAAAGAAGAAACAAAAATGAATCTGATAACACGAGCCTTATTTCAACTCGATATATTTTTTCCATTATTGTTTTTTTTATTTATTTATTTTTTTTTTTGTTTCATTTTGTTGTTGTTTTTGTTATTGCTGTTGCATGAAATATGTTGAAAATTACTTAAAGGCTTCTTTTCGCAGAAGAGTTCATTTGAATATGGCAAAAAGGGGAACACGTTTTATTTAAAATTTATGCTACTATTTGTTGATGTTGTCAGTATCAGGCCTTAAGGTATTAGTTGGATGAATTCTTTTCGGTTTTAAAAGCATCTTTTTTTTAATACTTATATAAGTAAGGTGAAAAGAGGCTGTATTTTGGGGGTGGTAGGCAGGCCGGCAGGCAGGCAGAAAAACAACAAGCAAATAAAAAGTAGAACATCTTATATAAATAAGAATTGTGGCAAAAAAAAACGTTATACAATTCAATTCAATTTGAATTTTTATATTTTATTGTATTATCTCTAACAATCGATACCCCTTAAATACTATAGTTCTTGGAAAATAACCTCTATTACATAGCATTTCCCCATTCACGTTTTGTCATTTATTTGTTTCTTAGCTTTATTCAGCTCTTTAAATCACTAGGCCATCAGTAGGCCTCCTTTTACTTATATATAGATCTTATATATGGGTCGTTAAGTATGAAAAAACTGCTGATGATACTTCAACCTGTTTGTATTCCTTTTTATTTATTTCTATTTCGCCCCCCCACCCCTCAACCCCCCTCACAATTATTACCATTTACGTTTCAAATACCATAAATACATACTCTTTATATTCCTTAACATTGGGAGTAGTCAACAAATTCAAGTGTCTTTTCACGTTCCATTTTTTTAACATTCTTTTTGTATTTGGAACAGGTACATAAATGTTAGCTATTTTTTTTTTTTATTTTTGGTATATGTTGCCTTTGTTGTTGCTGCAGTATTTGTGTCGTTAAGTATAAATCTAAGGTTGGTTGGTTGGTGTTTTTTTATAACAATTGTGAATTTTGCTTCCTGCCTAAACCTTCAACTACAGCAGTAGCATCATACCTTACCATCACAATCATCACCTTTATCATCAGCCTTAATGGTTGATGATGTTGATGGCTGTGATGAGCTTTTGTGTACATATTCATTTCATCTTATTTTTATACCTTTTTATTTATAAAAGATATTTCTTTGTAGTTGTTGTTGCTGTTGTTGTATTCATTTGTGAAACGATTTGGTATTTTTTTAAGTTCTTTATATTCTTTACTGTAGCTGTTGCTGTTGTTGCTGTTAGTACTTTATTTTTTCTTGTTCTGTCAATTGCGTGCATGCCACACACATTGCTCTTATTTGATTACTTCAATTCAATTCAAAGTTAGGAAATTATATACCTATGTATGTATATATGTATGTATATAAATTGAAACAGTTTGGAGCAGAAATAAAGCTCCAAGGGTTAAGCTAAAGCGAATTCAATCAGGTAACCTTAAATAAGCTGATTATTGCTTTAGTTAAACCATAAATATAAGCACAATTTTTTACTTACATACTCTAGAGTCAAATTCTACATATAAAACATTAATGAAATCGCTTTATTGTTGTTTTTGTAGAACTGCTGCCACCACACTGCAATCGTGGATCCAGCACAAGCTTTTGGGGGAGGAAAATATAATTGATTTTCACAACTATTTCGCTAAATTTTAAGATTTAGTACAAATTTTTCATTAAGAGTTTTTATTTTGGTGAGGGAAATTTCCTCCCCGTGGATCCGCGCCTGCCACACAGTATAGGCAAAAGCAAAATTTTTGGTAATAAAACTATATTTCCCTAACGACTGGTCAGATCAAATTAAAATGTATGGCAAAGTTATAGACGGAATCCTAATCTTAAAGAATGCTTATCTTAAAATCACCCAGTGATAGTATGAGATAAGATACTGGGTGACAAAATTCACTACCTCGACGTTGAATATTCAAACTCAGTTATGCTGGCGTCTTGTAGCCTAGCCGATTTTTTTTTAACAAGCCACACCGCCGCCGAGTTCTTCGACTGATCGACGGCTTAATTTTAAGTCAATTTTATTTACTTATTTCTTTAGTAGGGGTTCACACACAGCAATTTTTCTTGCCGCAATTCTGACTTTGTAGACGAGAGAGCTAAAAGAGAATGCAAAAAGTTTAGTAGTCTTTTCTCCTTTCTCGTCGTCTGCGGCTGA
>MINK01188119.1:0-12429 GCA_001735545.1 Phormia regina
TACTTTTCTATAGAAAAGTTATCGATATTTATACTTTTCTATAGAAAAGTTATCGATATAGAAAAGTTATCGATTTTCTATAGAAAGGTTATCGATTTTCACTAAAGAAAAGTTATCGATAAGCTTTCAACTCTATGGAAAAGGTATCGACAACTTTGTTTTATATCGATAACTTTACTTTTCTATCGAATGCTATTTTTTTCTATAGAAAATTTATCGATAACTAAACTTTGCTATAGAAAAATTGTTGATAATAAATATTTTCCTTAAGAACATTTATCGATGTATGAAGACTATATCGATAATAAAAAGTCTTCTTTGAAAAAATTATCGAATACAAAAATCTTCCATAATTTCCATAGGAAATATGAAAAAAAAATTTATTTATTCTTAGAGAAGTTATCGATAACTTTAACTTTCTCTGAAAAATATTACCAATGACATTAAATTATTCTCATTGTAATATAACATTTGCTGGTTTTCTTTTTGATATGATTTTTTTTTTATTTTCAATTCACAATTTTCCAATCGTGATCATCATCAGATGTCAATGTACACAATCGGTTATTGTCTTACAAGTTTTTTGTTACAACAACAACAATAAATTAACGACAAATGCAATATCAATTGTAAAATTGTTATATCAGATTTCAATTGATTTTCTCTTAGACAAGAGAAAGAAACAAAAAAAAGAAAAAAACACGTTATTTATTTGTTGCCCAGTTACTTATTATTGAAAATTATTGTATAAAAATGAAAAAAAAGGAAATATTTTTAATATATTTTTTACGTTAAGATATCCTTATCTAAATCTTTAACTTGAATTTTAACTTTTATTGTCTGAGAATTAAAAATAAACATTGACAGTGACCCATAAAAGTACGTGATCAACTGACTTGTATTCAATTATCTCAAGGACATTTGTTAAAGTGTGAATGAAAATCTGTTTTGAAAATTAAAATAAAAAAACTTTTTAAAGTTTAATTGTTGTTACGTTTCGATTTGTTATTGACAGATACAATACGTCAAATTTAAATAAAAGTTTTTCTTTCACAAATTGTTTTTTATTGTAGTTGTTGTTTACATAATGAATTCTTTTTATTTTATTATTATTATTTTTTCTTCTTCTTTCATTTATTGACTCACACAAACATTCGATTTGAACAACAATTTCAATTGTGATTATATCTTATTCGGGTGGATTTTTTTTATTTCTATTTTGAAAAAAAAAAATTGAAAATAAAAATGAGAATTTTTGCCAAAATATTTTTGTTTTTCTTAAAGAGTGTGAAAATACAAAAACTGTTTTTTGTTTGTAAGATAAATAAAATAAAAAAAGTACTAAATAAAAATTAAAAGAAAAAAATTTATATATTAGCATTTACTCAATAAATTAATACCCATCAAACAGTCAACCACATATGTTAATTGCAAATACATATATATATAAAGACTAATATGTATGTAAATTTGATTTTGATTTTTGTTTAACGAGGATTGTTTTAAAAATTTATTATTATTTTTTTTTTTAATATATTAAAAAAAATTAAAATATTTAAAGAAATTTCAATACAAATTTCAACAAAAACTGCACATCAATATTTTGAAAAGTATTTAATAAATTTTGATATAAAACGACTTTAGAAGTGAGAACAAATATCCCTGTAATGTCAATCAAATATTTAATCTATTTTGGAGTATTTAAGGGGTAAAAAGTGGGTAAAATAGGTTACCTTCTATCTCCTAACTAATAGAGCTACAAAAAAGTTCAATAAATATATTTGATCATCAAAAAAATAATCATATAGGTTTCTGGTACTTTTTTGAAATTCTGCTCTTTTAGTTAGAAAATGGATAAAAACTTTAATTTGGTACTTTTTTCGCACCCTATCTATCTTTTATTAATATTTTATCGAAAATTTTAAATTAATATTTTATCGAAAATTTGCATAAACAAAATAAAAATTAAATACTTTTTGAAAATTCAAAAGTTTAAGGGGTAAAAATCGTACCTGTTTTTAGTACTTTTTTCACAATTTTTTTTTTCTTTTTACACACATATGTACATATGAATATTTTTACTTTCATTTAGTACAATTCGGAAATTCATTGGAATACAATTTTGTCATATCGAAGGGGAAGGGGAATTAAAAGTTCCAAAAAGGAGGGAAAAAAATTGTGAAACTAAATTTTATTCAAATAAAGTAATGCATTTTTTATTAGATTTAATCTAGAAACATGAACTTAAAGAAGGAATTTTGTGGTGCTTTTAATGGTTCCTTTTTAATTTTCTATAATATTGAACCTAGAAACATGAAATTAAAGGTATAATCCTTAGAAAATAAGTATCCATTACATAGTACTTTTTCTTTCTGCTAACATTACATTTTGAATTTTCTATAATATCAAACATAGAAAAACTAAATTTAAAAAGATATGGTCCTAAGTGAATGAGAATCCAGAAGGGAGAATCTGTGGCACTTTTATGTTGTCTGAGTGTGTTTTTTTATTTTTTAATTTATATTTTTTTTTTCAATATTGAACATAGCAATATGAAATTTAAGTTGAGACCATATGTGTGTGAGAACTCAAGGAGAATTTTTTGGTACTTTTTGTTCTTTTAATGGTACTTTTTGTTTTTGTTTATGTAAGTCGAAGTTCACACGCAGAAATTTTTTTTGCCGCAATTCTGACTTTGTAGACGAGAAAGGTAAAGAGAATATAAAAGTTTAGTATTCTCTTCTCCTCTCTCTCTCGCATAAACTCAGAATTGCGGCAAGAAAAATTGCTGTGTGTGAACCCGGGCTAACTATATATTTTTAAATTGGTGGATGTCAACCGTAATCGAGTACTGCCATATTATGGATAGATTTTATGTAAAGGTTAGACGTAGTACCATAATATGGTTAAATTTGCAATCATATTTTTGTTGCATATGTACTGGATTCATATATTGTTGAACCACAATAAAAACATTGCTGGATCATTGTATACAGCAATGTATACAGCAATAATATGGTTGAATCACAATTAAATTATTTATAGTGTCGAGAAGAGATTATTATGTTTTAAAACAAATAAATAAATAAATCAAATTTTAATTATGTCCCCAACAAAAATTTGGTAATGGCATGTAGTTACGAATGCAGTTACTTTTCAATAATAACAACATACTTTCTGCACTACATGCAAGTAGATTAGTAAGCACTTACTTTTAAGCTGATATGTAACCAATTAATAGAAATCAGATTTTTAGAAATATTATTTTTTATCAATCTTTTCATTAATACTACAAAAATTATGTATTTTTCGAGACGGTAAAACATAAAAATACATTAATTACTTGTTTCTTTATGTCGAACGAAAGTTTCATTTCGACAATTCAGTTTTAAATTATAGTTTTCAACTTTGATATACGTTTTTAATAAATGAATTTAAAAAAATATATCATTTGTTTATTTTTCTACCTTTCAGTTGTTATTTATAACCAACTTCACTTAGATAATAATGACTTTTGCAATTTTTTGGAATTAATAAGTTATTGAATAGCTTCAAAGTAATTAGTTCTTATAAAGACATTTAAGTAATGACTTTCTGAAATGCCTACTAGCAATAATATATAGTAAGTAGTTGCCTCTAATGACATCACCATGTTGTAATAATGAGTAATTCATCTAATGTATATGTAGAGAAGAGTCATTTACATTAACTTCTTAACTCATTACATTGCAAGCAAAGTTTTTGCTGGGTCAATTCAAAATTTCAAACACAATAATACATTTAGGTAAATATTTTTTTTGTGCACACAGAATTTTAACAACAATAATATGGTTCTAATTTTAGCATATTGCTTAACATGTTGTTCCAATAATATAATTGTGAATTAAAAACAAATGTATAATTACTACAACAGAATTGTTTTTGAAAATAAAATAAATATATCATTGCAATGAAAATAATATTGTTGGGGCAACCATATTTCTTAATGTTTTTTTCCCTGTTTGTAGTAATGAAGTACTTGGTGCTGAGTAAGAAATTAACCCATGATTGTCATTAGTAAGATATTTTTCCTTTAAGCTTCTGGTTCATTACTTTTGAAATATTGCTCTTTAAAATATATTATACATTTTTTTGGGGGGATATTAAAATGTTTATTTTTTTCTTAAACAATATTTTTCAGTGTGATCTGAAAAATTGAAATCCTTTCTTCATAACCCTCGTATTAATTTCTATATTCTTTTTTATTTTTTTTTTTTTTTAATTTTGTAAACTTTAGTGTATGTATTTGTGAGCATTTAGTTCCTAGATGATCATTATATATAAATTTTTCATTTGTATACTTTTATTAAACTACGAACAAAATAGAAAAATCATTGCAAATTGTAAAGAACAAAAAAATCACACACGTTTGCCAGCATTCAGTTGAAAATGTTCTAATTAACGTTTAACATGCAACGGTGAATTTAAAATTTAAAAAAAAAAGAGAAAAGAAATTTTATATGAAAAAAAACGTATTTTTATATAAATTAATAACAAAATAATATGAAAAAAAGAGGTAAATAAATTTACCTATAAAAATAACAACAACAAAAAATAACAATTTCCAAAAAAATGCCAAAACCAAGTAAATAAACAAAAAATAATAAAAATAAAATAAATAAACACGAAATCAAAAAAAAAGCCAGAAATTTAAACGTTAATTTAAAGATTTATTTGTATTAAACTCAAGGTGATAAACGTCTTATAGACAAAAAATAAAATTAAATAAATAAAATAAAAACAACAAAATTTAAATAAATCTAATTAAAATCCATTAAATTTCAAGTAAAAAATATAAAAAAAGTTATACAAAAAATACTTAAATCAATAAATAACTAAAACAATATCTTATCAAAAATTAAAAAAAAAAGAATATCTTTAAAATGTTTTATATTAATGAAAAAAATAAGATAAATTATTTAAAATAAAAGAAAAAAATTCTCGATATATATACGATATATATATATACAATACAATATAGTATATTATATAATTAAGTGATTATGTATTTGTGATATTTAAAAAAAAGTAATTATTAAAAAAAAAAAACTAAAATAAAAGTATTTGTTTACAATATTTTAATAAAACCTAAAAGTGAGTTAAAGTTTTTATTTTATTATAAAAATAAAAATCCGTTTTTGGTACAAATTTTATTATATTTATTGTTGTTTTTTTTTTTTAAACATAAGTTACAAAATGTTTACTGTTCCCTGTCATCGTGATACAATTTTAACAACATCGCTAAGCGATGCCTCCGTTTTATCGAAAAGTCGTGCCGTATGTATAATTTTTATTTGAAATAGTTTTCCAATTGTTGCTATTTTGCAAATAATAATAATAATGTTTCGTTGTTGCTGCTGTTAAATAGCATGTGTTTATTAAAATTAAAGCATGTTGATTACCCTAATAACTTTTAAAGAGACTTTTTTCGAAAGAAATTTTAATTTGAAATCCTATTCCAACATAATTTTTGTTAAGGTCCCGTATTTATATATCAGTTCCAAAAATCATTTAAATCGCAAAATGTAACAAATCAATTTGTATTTTTTTATTAGCAATTAAAACAAATTAAAATTGTTTAATTAATTTTATTTTTAAGTATTTCCAGTTTTCACATTCTACTATAGTTACAACCAGAGGTTTAAAAGTATTAATTCTTTCATTTAAGGCACTTTTTTAATCATTCCTTTCATGATAATATAATACATTGTAAAAATTGTATTGTAAGTATGGATTAAAATATGAACTAAATTATAGTCCAAAAATAAAAATATGAACTAATTTATAGTCCAAATTATAGTATAAACAAAAGTCTGAACTATTGCCTAAACTATAGCCAAAGCTATAGTCTTAAATATAGTCTAAACTATAGTCTAAAATATGGTCTAAATTATAGTTTCAAATATAGTCTGAAAATAGTCTAAACTACAGCCTAAACTAAAGTTTAGTCTAAATTATAGCCCGAACTATAGTCTAAAACTAGTCTAAACTATAGTCTAAAATATAGTCTAAACTATCGTCTAACATATAGTCTAAATTAGTCTTATAATAGTCTAAACTATAGCCTAAGCTATAGTCTAAGATAAAGTCTAAAGTGTAGTCTTAAATATGGTCTAAATTTGTCTGAAAATAGTCTAAACTATAACTTAAACTATAGTTTAGTCTAAATTATAGTATGACCTATTGTCTCAACTATAATCTGAGAGGAGTCTAACTATAGTCTGAAAAGAGCCTAAACAGTAGACTAAATTATAGCCAAATTATGGTCTGAAATATAGTCCCAACTGTAGTCTGAAAATAGTCTAAACTATTTCCTTTTTTTTTTAATTAACATGATTATTTTTTTATTTATTTGATTTAAAGTGAAGGCAAAAGTTAATTTCATTTTCTAGACTATAGTCTAGTCTATAGATTAAATATTGACTAGACAAACTAATGTCTAAAATATAATCAAAAAATAGTCTAAATTATAGTCTAAACTGTAGTTAAAAATATATTCTAAACTGTAGTCTAAGCTAGTATGTAAATAGCCTAAACTATAGTCTAAACTACAGTCTCAATTATAGTCTGAAAATAGTCTAAACTATAGCCTAAAATACAGAGTAAATTATATCCTAATTTACAGTCCAAATTATATTATCAACTGTAGTCTAGAATATATTTCAAACTATAATATATATTAGAGTTGAAACTATATACTAAAACATAGTCTATATAAACTATAATCTGTAATATACTCTAAACTATAATTTAAATTACAGTCAGAACTTTAATCTCAACTTTAGTCTGAAAATAGTATAAAATATAGTCTAATATATAGTATAAATTATTGAGTGAAATATTGTCTAAATTATTGAGTAAAACATTGTCTAATTAGTCTAAAATATAAAATAAGTAAAAATATAAATTTTCTTAACTTTAGTCTCCACTATAGTCTAAAAATAGTATTAACTATAGTCCAATTATATTCTCAACTATAGTCTAAAATATAAACCAAACTATAATCTGGGATTTAGTTTAATTTTAATCTGAACAACAGTTACGGACTTAAAATTCTTTAAACTATAGTCTGAAATAAAGTCTCAACTATAGTCTAAACTTTAGCCTAAACTATAGTTAAAAAAAAAAAGTCGAAACTATAATCTGAACTATAGTCTAAAAACAGAATATATTATAGTCTAACCTATATATAGTTTGATTTATAGTTTAATCTATGATTTATTTTAAGATAAAATTATGCCATTCTTGAACTCACAAATTTGTTTTTCACGTAAACATTGAACCAAAGAACAAGTGAATCATCTGAATGGAATTAGAGAATTATTGTTTTGTTATCTTTTTGCATATCTCGCAAGCTTTCAATAAAATTAAATGTTTATTATCACCATGTATCCACAAATTGCTAGAGTCCTATTTATTTGACCGATAATTTAAAGTATAACCAATTTGTATATTATGAGTTTGAAGTGTTTTTAGATTAAGGCAACTATTGATAGAATCAAACTTATTTATCTTAAATTTTTGAGAAGCCCTTAAAAATGATTTTATAACTATATTAGCTTTAAGGTCAATTCAAAAATATTTGTCAGGGCTCTAAAAAACTTCACTCACTCTAATAATATTCTAATACCTTTAAACGTTTCTTATGTATTTAAAAACTTGTAATTTTATTTAAAAAAAATGCTAATAAATAATAAAATTCAGTAAATAATAACACACGTTCTTTTTTTTTAATGCAAATAAATTTCAATAAACGTGATTTTATTGTTTTTGCAAAAATTACAATACTCATGTGTAATTAATGATTTTGTTTTTGCTTTTTTTTTCATTAATGTGATCTAATGACAGATATTTTAAATTAATTATAACTTTACAGCTTACGTCTAATGTTTAGATACGATTTTAGATTGATTAGTTATATTAATTTAATCAAACAAATTGTATGACTTCAAATGAACTCATATGAATAGATATCTTGTAAATGCATAGTAGATATGGTTTGTTTAGCCGATAGCTCTACGCCGGGTATTCGCCGCCGTCAACAAATGTTATACTTCATATGCCGCCGACGTTTTCGTTGATTTATATCTGCTCGAAATCAGAGATTATTTTATATTTTTTAAAATTAAATCAGACAACTCGTTTTCAAGATATAGCTTAAAGGGTTAGTACTTATTTAAATCGTGTATCCGATCTGTGTTATCAATTAAAATGTAAAAAAAATATAGAATTTCTTTCTATAATTAATTAATTAAACTTATATGCAACTGGTTTTAAAATTAAAACAAATGAAAAGAAAGAAAAAAAATAATAATATATTAAATGATATAAAAATAATTCTATACAATCATACGAATGATTGGTTTTACAAAGTACTTATTACATACAAACATACATATATTATTACAAATAAATACTCGAGACTAAGATACTCATTCACAGCAACTGCAGCAGTAGTCAGTAGCAGTTTTAAATAAATAAATAAAAAAGTTTGACCTTAAATGTTTTTCTCAGTTCTTTATTTGCTTTTTCCTAATTTATTTCCGTTTGTTGCTGTAACATATTTGAAAAACTTTTGCCAAAAAAAATTAAAATTGAAAATTGCCAATAAATGGGAAAAATCTATAGGAAATTGAAAATGTTGCCCTTTTTTTCTTTTACTCTTTTTTTTCGCTATAAATTTGTTTTCGAAATTTTTAATCAGTTTTTCTAGTTTGGATTTTTCTATAAATTGTTTATTATTTTTATTTATTTGTTGTTTTTTTTCTTTGTGTGTGTGTGTGTGAGTGTGTGTATTTTTTTTATTTTGACAAGGACACCAACTAGACTTAATGGCTGGCGGCGTCTGTTAAATATTTGTGTAAATATGTAAATAAATCATCTATTTTATCTTAAGTTTTATTATTTCTAATAAATATGGTTACTATATATTACAACAAACCAATTTAAATGACACTCTATTATTAAAAAAAAAAAGATATTAAAATTTATTTATTATTCATCATATTTAAGTACCTGTTTTTAAATATTTATTTTTATATTTGTATATATTTAGGTGTTAGGTTAAAATCATTAGAAGTAACTATAAGTCAGCTTTAGTTATTAAATTATTTTTCAAATCGTCATCTGAAAGGCAAAAAGATCAAATACTAAATATTTTATTTATTTATTATTATTTTTTAAAATAAATTCAAAAGGGCATAGTAACAAATTAGTATTATTTTTCAGTAAAATAAACCAGACGTAGGCAAATATTTTTTTCACATATTTTTTGACAATGTGCAAATGGAAAATAGCTCTTGCTTAAAATCTTAAAGATTTGGATTAAAAAATATTATAGAAAAATGCATAAAAAATTTGACATAATTTTAAAAATTTTAAAATGATTTTTAAATTTTCAAATGCTAAATCGAACATTGAAAGTGCTTAAATGGCAACACTGTTCAGATGTAATAATATCGTTTTCAAGAACCAAAATATATTCTCAATATGATATTAATGGCTTTTTACAACTTTAAAAGTGATTTGATTGATTCTATAGCATTTCTAGTATCGAAAAATTTACGGATTATAAACTAAAATTTGTAACTATAAATTATGAGCTGGACTATAGATTAGAAAATATATTAAACTTTAGATTAGACAACAGACTAGATTGTGCACTATTTATAGAATATACTGTAAGTAGACAAGACTATAGACTAGACATTAGACTTGGCATTAACTATACTATAGACTTTATTTTAGCTATATACTACAGACTAGACAATAGACTAGACAACAGACTGGGCTAGACTACGCTATAGACTAGAGACTAAACTACGCTATATACTTTTTTCTAAACTATAGACTAGGCTATAGAATATCGACAAAACTATAGAATGGATTAGAGACTAAAATAATCTATAAGTTAGGCTATTGGCTAGACTATGTACTAGGCTAAACTATAGACTGGACTGTAATCTAGAATTTAGTATATACAATAGACTAAAATATAGGCAGTACTAAAGACTTGACTATATACTAAGCTATACATAAGACTATAAACTAGACTAGACTGTGGACAATAGATTAGACTATAGATTAGACTATAGAGTAAACTACAGACTACAATATAGACTAAACTACAGAGTAGACTACAGACTAAGCTGTAGACTCTACTTTAGACTAGGCTGTAGACTTAACTAGAGATTAGGCTATAGGCTATAGATTAGACTACAGGCTATTTGCTATAGACAATAGTATAAACAGTAAAACTAGACTATAGACTAGACTGTAGAAGAGAATTTAGACTAGACTGTAGACGAGGTTTTAGACTAGACTACGTACTAGAAAATGTAATAGACCAGTAACTTAACTATGTAAATATGTAAAAACAGTCTATTTATAGNCTANACNANANANTNGACNACAGNCTAGACCATAAACTAGACTACAGACTAGACCATAAACTAGACTACAGACTAGACNATAATAGTCTAGACCTTAGTCTGTACTGTAAACTATACTGTTGACAAGACTATAGACTAGACTCTTGACAAGACTATACTCTAAACTACAGAGTAGACTACAAACTAGACTTTAGTCTAACACTATGAAATAGATTATAAACTAGACCTTAGACTATACTATAAACTAAATTAGACACTAAATTAACTAAAGTATAGAGTAAACTATAGTACTTAAACATATTTTTTTTAAGAAATAGAGCTAAAAGTTATAGTCTTTAATGCCAACCACTCAGCTATTTCTTTGTTATTGCTCTTGAGTTACAAATTGCGCTCTTAACAAATATGTTATAAAGTGACTCTAAGCTGATAAATAGTGAGTGTATTTGTGTCCACTGGTTCTCAGTTGCAACTTTGGCGATTAGTTAGGTGTCAGTTGAAACTCAACTGGTACTTAAGGACCAGTCTATTGCTGCTGTAATTGCCACAAAATTCCCGCAGGGTTATGATACCTGTAAAAGTTTATTTCAATATTTAAACAAATATTAAGTAATATTTGTTTAAATATTAAATATTAAAATTGGATTACCTAGAGTAATCCAGATTAATTAATAATAAAATTAATTCTTAATTTTATACCCTTAGTAGTATTAATGTAAATGATATAAAGTTAGTTTAACTTTTATTTTGCTTTTTTAATTAGTTTAGTCAATCAGTTCTTCAATCTTTTTCTATTTATTTACAATAATCACCACAAATTATTAATATTTTTTTCTTCTTAACACAATTTCATAAGAATAACCAGACATATTTTATATCAGACGTTCCTTAACCACAAACTGTTTTTTTTTCAATTTGCAACGGTATTGCGTTGTTTTTGAAAAAAAAAAAAAAAACTTCACTTTACCTTTTCAAATAAGTGTAGAAAATTAACAGTCTAGTAATAACGATTCTTTAACAATTTGCTGCACTTGTTATGTATTTTGCATAAAAAACAGTAGAAGTTACTAGAGTTTTATTAAAAAAAAAATAAATGTTATTTTATCATTTAGACTTTAGAGTTACATTATATGTATAAGCAATTTTTTTATAAAAAAGAAATTCATTATATTTTTTTTTTAGTTTTTCATTTAGTTTGTTATGTGAACGTGATTTTTTATTGAAATATTTTTTTAACTTAAATGGAATTTTGTTTACAATAGGTATTGTATTTTTTTATTTATTACATGTTAGATTTAATTTTAACAATGAATTATAGAGAATTTTTTTAAATAATTGAATTTCAACACGAATAAAGTCCAGTTGTAAATTAAATATGTCAACTGAATTTTTAAACTGAAGTAATATAGCAGGATCTTGGAATATTCAGCTTAAATTTTATACTAAATGTTTATATAATTAAATACAAAAATGTCCTTCATTATCTTTCTGATAAATAAAAAAAAAACTTTCGCCTTAAAGTATGCTTTCATTACTTTCATATTTATAACTCAAATTACGAAAATTAGAAAAAATATAGATAATAAATAATTTTACATGTCAAAGGAACCCTATTTTTAGCTCCCTTACCTCTGTCTTTGAGAATACGCATACACCAAATTTCACACAAATCGGAAAAGTCGATTAAATGTTACAGATATTTCTAAAATGTTCGATTCTGCCCCAACATACAATGGCACCAACAATTTTTTTATGTAGAAAATATAACCCATGCGTTCAATTTGATTTTGAACCAATTGATTTAAAAATATTTTAGTTCAAATATAGAGAAATTTATCAAATACATTTTTTGGTCGATTTTGTGGACGCAAAGTATAATATTATATATGCTCTATCCGAAAAACGATCTTAAATTAAAGATCCCATGAAACATATATATTCTCATATATTTTAATATTATGTTTTAATTATTATACCTGTAAGTAACATGTTATCTGATTTT
>MINK01188119.1:12830-25964 GCA_001735545.1 Phormia regina
TTGTGAAATTGTAGTAAAAACGGAAAATAAGACACTTTTTCAATTAAAGTTTTTTTTTTTTTTTTTTAAAGTTGAGGCAAAAATAGGCTCTAAATGTTTTTTAATCTAGTAAATAACTATAAAAACTTTTTTGAAACTTAAAAAAAAATGTATATATTTTTTATAATTTTTTTATATCCTTCAACAAATTTAAAGAATTTTTATGTTTAAAAAAAAATATGTATGAATTTGAGCAATAATATGCATGTAATCGAAACACTACAATTAAAGGATAATAATAATTTTAATTTATCAATATTCTGAGGTTTCGAACAAACGAAACATCAATGTATTTCATAAAAAAATGAATTTTTGACGATTTTTTCTTTAAACCAGCTTTTTGATTCATTAATATTGTCTTTAAATTCTTTGAATTTAGCGCCCTCTAGTAGCCACAAAAATAACTTTATTAAAAAAATCTTTTGGTCATATAATTGACCCACAAATGTATATTTTAGCTCAATTTGAAAAATATTTTTATTTTGATTTTGGTCTAAGGAATTAAGCCCTGTAGGTCCTATCAACATCATGCCGAAAATACTTTTTTTGCTCTCCGACAAAAAGTGTGGAAATTACAAATGCAATGACAAACTTATAAAAAAAATAAAAATTATCTTTGGACTTGCAACAACTATTAATAGTTTGTGAAAAGAAAAATAAATTAGTAATAAAATCAAAATAAAAAAAAATTATATGGTACTTTTCTCTGTGTGGTACTTAATTGTATTTAAAAAAGTTCTAAAATAATTTCAAATGATTTATGAAGATAAAATAAAACTTGTATAATTATTAGTTATTGCAAATTATTTATCTCTTTTTTTTATTACAGTTTTTAATGGTGATTAAGTTAATAGCATTTTATTTATTATTATTATACATTTTTTTATAATACATTATCTATGTATTTAAATATTTCCTAAACAAAGAGGAAAAATCCCAAAACTTAATAATGTAANNAAAATTGCAAAAAAACAAAAAAAAAAAAAAAAACTATAAGAGAAATTTCCATTTCATCATTGATCACTCATCTAATGGATGATACAACAAAATTTATTTATTATAAAAACAATTTATAAATTGTGGTTTCTTTGATCACATCATGCAAAGGTCTTGCTAAGTTCCTTTTCTTTAATTTTAATTTTTATACTCAACTATTATAAAACTAAATTTAAAATTGAAATCATTTGTATTTTCTAAAACTTGCGGATTTTAAATAGCAATTAATTTATGGATGACACATTTCTTTCTTTCTAGTGACTTTTATATTTTTTATTTTCTCACTCAAAACGTTACAAAATAAAGGGAATAACAACGTGTCTGTGGCTGCCAAAATGGCAACACGACCTTTTTTATTTTTTTATTGTTTTTATTTCTTGAGAATTTTTTTTTTCTGAAAATACAAAATATTTAATAGTTTATTTTAAGTTTTTCAAGAAAAATATTTTGTCTTTTCTTTTTTTTTATTAGCAGACAAAACAGCGTCTTTCTTTATTATATTTTTTTCTTTAGTTTTTCTTCAAAAATTATTTAGCAGATGGCCTTGTTTCTATGTTATAAAGAGAAATACATTTTTAGTTGTGTTAAATTATTCTTAAAATAAAATTTATGATATCACGTTTTGATTAAATGATATATTTTGCTCTTTTCAATCATCATCATTTTGAAAATATTATAATGTTTTGTGACATTTTCAATAATGAGTTATATGTTTTAAAATAACAAGAAACATATGTAGGTATATATTTTAAAAATAATGTAATAAATACATTTGAATTTCTAAAAAAAATCATGCAAAACTTTTATAATAATATATAACTTAAGTTTTTACAAAACCAGAGTTTGTATTTGTCTGTACCGAATCTTTAATACCCTTTACCATTTTGCCAACAAAGGAAACTGTCGGTCTCATGCTTTCTAAAATCCGATTTTGAATCATATCTTCGCCATTTATAAATCGATCTTGCTGAATTTTAATAGCAAAATTTTCGAAAGGATTTCCAATCGTCTGAGGTATATATTATATATATCATTAATAGGGGGGCTTTATAAACGCCATTTCAACCGACACATGATCATAATTTCTTACAAGGATCTAAATAATATTAACTTTTTTGAACTCCAACGAAAATTTAGGAAATTACAAACGGAATGACAAACTTATATATACTCTTAACACCTGTGGTGAATGATATAAAAAGATATATTATTTTTATTAAGATATATTATATAGGTTTCAATAAAGTCGAATAAAAAACGAACTGGAAATAAAGAAAGACGCTTTAAATATTTATTAAAAAGCAAGGAATATAGATACACAGAATTAATTATAATTTCCTTTAACAAATTAAAGAAAAAACTATAGAAATTTTATTTAAAAGCTAAATAATTTTAATATAAATTTTATTTAAAAATTATACAAGTTTTTAATAGAAATTTTGTTTCAAAAAATTAATAAAATTGTCTAAAAACTAAATAAATTTTAAATTTTAATAGAAATTATACAAATTTTTAATAGAAATTAAACACATTTTTAATAGAAATTAATAAAATTTTTAATAAAAATTAAAAAAATTTTTAATAGAAAATTATTTATTGAAAATTTTTAATTGAAATTTATTAAATTTTTAATAGAAATTTAAAAATTTTTGTAAAAGAAATTTTAGTTAAAAATGAAAAAATTTTTAATAGAAATTTTAATTAAATATTAATAAAAAATTGTAATAGAAATTTTGTTTAAAATTTAAATAAATTTTAATATAAAAATTAAACAAGTTTTTAATTGACATTTTGTTTAAAAATTTAAAGAAAACTAAATTAATTTTGAATAGAAATTAAACAAATTTATAATAGAAATTAATTAAATTTTTCATATAACTTAAACAAATTTTTAATCGAACTTAAACAAATTTTTAATAGAACTTAAACAAAATTTTAATAGAAATTTTAATTAAAAATTAAACCATTTTTTATAGAAATTTTAATCAAAAAATAATTAAAATTTTAATAGAAATTTTGTTTAGAATAGAGGAATAGAATATTTGTTTAAAATATTACAGAAATTGTCTAGGATTTTTTTTTAAAAGTCAAGCATATTTTTAATAAAATTTAAACAAATTTTTAATAAAAATTAAACAAATTTTTAATAAAAATTAAACAAATTTTTAATAAAAATTAAAACAATTTTTAATAAAAATTAAACAAATTTTTAATAGAAAATAAATAAATTCAAACAACAAATCTTTAATACAAATTTTTGTAGAAATTTCTCCTCAAAATTAAACAAATCTTGAACAATTTTTTTTAAACTTTAATTAATTTTCTATAAAAATTTGGCTTTACATTAAAGTTAAGTTTTTTAAATTTATTTAAAATAAAACTTAGATTCTACAGAACATTTTCTTAACAAATACATTTTTTTGCAGAAACTCTCACTTACTTATTTATTTGTATTTTTATTCATTTAATTATTTATTTAATTATTTTATTTATTTATTTATTTATTTATTTATTTATTTATTTATTTATTTATTTATTTATTTATTTATTTATTTATTTATCTACTAGTCTTTTGAATAAGTGATAGCATGCTATCATCTAGTGGCCCCAGTCGACTTCTCCAGTCCACCCCGGTACTAGCAATCAGCCTTTCATCAGGGTGGATGGCTTTAATTTGTGTAATATCCTCCATATGGTTTCATTCTACGTGCCCTATCGTGAGAGGTTCGGAACTAACTGAGCAAATCGTCTTTGAGAACTGTGTTTTAGGTAATCCTTTCGCAAATATTGGCCACGACTCCTTCAGCATAGTCGGAATTAATGTTCTCGGATGTTATGTCTTTCCTAATTTTTCTATACAACTCTGTTCTTTGTTCCCCATTTAGGACATTTACGAAGGTTTCCTCCATTGAGTCATCAAAAATTCACAATTTGCGGTATTTCTCAAGTTAAATCTGTGTAGATATTGGTTAAAACTTCCATGATTTGTTAAGAATTGAGTCATGTAGTAACCTACATTTCCATGTCGTCTTTCGACCCATTCTTGAATGTTTGGAATCAGATGATAAGTCCATCTGCCAGTTGACTCATGTGCCCATCTCTCCTGCCATTTGCCAAGTGTTCTGGATCTTGCATTTCCCTGTATAGTAGTTTCCAGTCTTCTTTGCTCGAATATATTCATACCACTTTCACGGATTATCCTACCTTGCCTATATATCTCCTCTCTCTCCATTATTTGGAGATCAATAAGTGGAAGTCCGGCGAGCACTAGTGCTACTGATGTTGGGACTATGCGGTACGCTGAAATAATTCTTAGTGCACTAATTCTCTGAGGCTTTAGGAGTTCTCGTACTTTGCATTTTTTGTCCATAGCTGAGGCAAAGATCGGGGCAGCATATAGAATTTGCGAGTGCACTACGCTATTTACAAGTTTCCTAATATAGGGCTTTGGACCTCCACGATCTTGGCATAATTTTCGCTAGCGAGGTTGCAGTTTTTATGGCCTTGTTTCTGATATTGCAGATGTGCTGTCCAAAACATAGGTTATCATCCAGCTGTACGCCTAAATAACATAGGTTTCGTTTAAAATCTATGTCATTTCCATGTATTTTAATCTTCGGTGTATTGAATGTCCTTCTCGACGTTATCAAAATAGCTTCTGTTTTTGAAGCTGCTAGCTGTAGCCCGGCTTTTGTTAGCCAATGATTACATCGACTTAAACTATCGTTTGTAACTATTTCTATCAATTCAGCTGTTGGTTGCTATACGACGAGCGCTATGTTGTCTGCATATCCGATTAATTTGGCGCCATTTTGGAGTTTCATGTTCAAGAGACCATCATACATGACGTTCCATAAAAATGGTCCAAGCACTAAACCCTGTGGAACTCCCGCTGTAGGTTTTTAGTCCATCATTTGTTTCATACAAGAGAACTCTATTACTTAAGTAGTCTGCAATCATGCTATACATATAGTTATTAACAACTTTTTGTTTTAGTGCCTCCAGTATCACGTTCCATTTGGCTGTGTTGAAAGCATTTCGTACATTTAATGTTGTTATAGTACAAAAGCATTTTGATGATTTGGCTTCCCTAGCAATTTTGACTACCTCATTTATAGCATCTACGGTGCATCTTCCTTTACGAAAACCATACTGATTGGGAGATAAACCTCCAAGTTCATCAACTTGTTGAGTAAGTCTGTTCAATATTATATACTCAAATAGTTTCCCAAGTGAATCTAGCATACACAGCGGTATATACGAACTAGGTTCATTTAATGGTTTGTCGCCTTTCCGTAAGAGAACAAGTTTCTGTGTCTTCCACTTTGTGGGGAATTTTCCCTTTTCCAGGCATAGGTTGAACGTATGTGTGAGCAATTCCGGACATGCCTCGCAAATTCTATCTATCTATCTACCTATTTATTTATTTATTTATTTATTTATTTATTTATTTATTTATTTATTTATTTTTAGTAAATAAAATATACATTTTTAGAGTTTTAAGTTATTTTTGGGGTTAGGGGTTAAGTGGTTCGAAAATTAGACTCAATTCAGGAAAAGGTGATAATTTTTATTTTTTTTTTTTTTATTATTTTATAATCACGTTTTATTTATATATTTATTAGTAAGGAAAAATATGTACATTTTTACTACTTATATACTCAAATTTATTTTGGCAGAATGTTAATGTCTGTCCACACATTGGGTTTAAATGGGTCAAAAATTACTCTTAATTTAGGGAAAGGTGACATCAATATTTTAGTCTTTACATTTCGTATTTAAAATGTACTTTTAAAATTTTAAATTTGTATGTTCCTGAAATTTAAATGGTGTTTTCCTTCCATAAATAAAATGTTACTCTCCTCTGCTGCACTTATGTTAAATTTTATATAAATCCTTGCTGCCTTTTAGAAGTGACAAATGCAAAATTATTTAATAAAAAGCGTGCTTGGGCGTCTAAGCAAAAAGTTGTAAAAAGCAATGAGATCACCTATTTGAATTCACCTTGTTTTAAAACTTCTTTATAAGTTTTCTTAAATTGTTAATTTTGTTTTTTAATTTATCACACCTGCTAAAAAGAACACTTAACAAATTCCTATGACCTTGCTCCTTTATTATTATTTTTTTAATAAGGTCTTCAATTTAATTCTTTAAAATCTATCTATCTAAGTCTTATATTGCATTTTATCTTATAAAATAATTTAATTTAATGCCATGTAATACAAACACACACACACATAGCACTTGTTTATTTACGTTTGAATGACATTGAAATTGAAAGTTTTTGATTGCACATTCTTTAAAACGCATATAAAACTCTCTTCTTTTTTTTATATAACCATTCATTCATTTATTCATTCCTTCCGTTTCAATTTAATACCCTAAACAATTTTCATGTGTTATTTTAGTTTGCGTTTTTTTCCTTTAAAGTTTTTTCTTTTTTAGTCTTTCTTCGTCTGGTTAACAACACCAAATGACACGCACGCATTGTCTACTTGAGCTACTTATTAAATTAAATATAAAAAAAGAAAGAAGAATATACTATAAATCTAAAATTCTCAAGACCGGTATTAAATTAGTAAGTAGTTTAATAAATAAATAAAAAAAAGAAGTTAATATTGAAAGAAAGACAACTGACACAAACATTAAGTACAAACAAATGCAACTCTGTCATCAAATGTTTATTTTTGTTTTCTTTTTTTCTTGAGAGATGAATAAGAATATTAGCAAAGTTGCCATATAAATAACAAATAAATTATTTTTTCCAGCGTTGGAAGGGAGAGGGGCGGTGTGGAAAAGGAGGAGTTAGCAAACGGTTTTTAAAATTTAATAAGAAAGGGAATTTTTTTTTATTAACAAATTCTTTTGTTTATAAAAAATTAAAAAAAAAAAAACAAAAAAAATTAACAATAACACAACCTTCACACAGAAAATCATTCATCGAGAAAATTATGAAGTGCAAAGACAACGGCAACGTCAACAATACTATGTAAGTAAATATATATATACATATGTATGTATGTCTATAATAACAATGACAATGATGATTTAAATTGCATATATGTATATACTTCGTAAATATTAAAACCATAAAAAAGGTTCTATTATAAAACATGCATTTAATAGGCCTAATAGTTGTTTACATAGCTACACTATTATACACACATACATACATATATAACTCATTCCCTTTTACTCTTCTAGTAATAATAACTGATTATTATATTCATACGTTGTAAAATATTGCTGCTACTATTTTTTTTTATTATTATTGTTTGTTTAACTAATAATTTTGCTTAGCAATGTCATCAAGGTGAAATTATTATTTAATAACTATTTTAACATTTATTGGTAATTGTTATTTTAAAAATTCACACACATTCACTAAACACTATAAAATTTATAAAGGGGGTTTTTTGTAAAACTTAAACCCTCATTCGTGTGTTATTTATTAGAAGAGAAAAAATATAAAATAAGCATAGAAAACAATAGAAAGTGGGTGTAGTAAAGAGGGCGTTTTAAGTCACATACTCATATGACAAACAAATAATTATTTAAGAAAATAAACTTTATGGGAAATTTATTTTATTTTGTTTTATTTTACAAAGAAGAAAAGTCAAAACATCTTTTGTAATATGATAACACAAAGATTTTTGATGAGAAAATCTTAAAAATTATTTTAAATTCAAGTTACAAAAGATTAAAGTACTTTCTCGAAATGTCATGAATGGTTTTGGAATATTGAAGAGAATTTTGAAGTAAAACTTAATTGACTTTTGATATTTTACTAAATGAATCATATGTACCTAAGGAATATTTTAATCTCCATCATCATTTCTTGTATTCTAATACAGTAATCCTTTATACAGTACTGTGCAGAACAAAATAACAAAATAAATTAAATATAAACTTAAGAATTTTGTTTATTTTTAGTTTACAACAAAGATATTTTTACAAAATGTTAATATATATTTAGGGTTTAACCAAAGTTTTAAAGAACTTAAAATGTGCTTATTATAGTTTTAATAGGAGTGCGATCGAAAAAAAATCTTAACACACGTTTTGCCTCATAACTTTTTTTTAGAAACAATATTAAGAATATTTTTGGATCTAGTTATCATTGAGAAATACTTCAATTATTACTTTTAATAACAACCATGTTAATTTATCGTGATTTGGATCAAAATGAGTTTGTGCTATAAATTATTAAAAAAATTTCAAAAATCCAAATAGGTTCTATAATTGGCCACAGAATTAAATTTTTGCCTTCAAACTGTTTCTAATGTTATTAAACAGTATCAGAAGAATTTGACCCTTGATACCCTTGTTCGGAAAGAAAACAAGGTGCACACGATATGGGAGCGGATAGTGCTACAGTAGTCGTATAGCCTGTGGGATACTCTCAGGACCCAATTGTATAAAGAATATGCCAATAGCAACCTTATCTTTTGATTCCGAACCATCTTTGAAGATTTAAATTACTTCTTCGATTATGTGGTGACCATGAATCCCATAGCGGTGTTGAATATTCAATATTTGATATAAGTTAACGAAAATGTTGTCATGACCATATTTTTGGTATTTCCATGCACTCGTGGCACAAAATCTTATCGCAATATGCAGGAGCAATCTTCTTGGCTGCGATATCCGGTGATAGTCAATTTATATACCTAATACCTAAAGCCGACGCCGCATTAGTTGGGACTCCGAGTATTATCGGGCATTTTTCTTTCTCGGACATGACGATGTAAAACGGGGAATGCATATTTAGTCTAATGCCAGTCTTGTAGGGACTGCCGCTTCGCTGGAGACAGACGCAAACCACAAACCGCTTACTATAATAATAGACGTTGGTGGATTTGAAGTATGAAGACCGACAAACCACATAAGCACGGACTAGCTCTTAAAAAGCTAACGGCCAAATTCTCCGAATTGAGGGTTTTTAATTGGCATCTTTAAATAAGAGAAACAAACGTCAATTAGACAGAGGTGGATAGTTCTTGATTTGCTTAGACAGGATCCCTCTAGCATTACACTGCCAGCCCGCACCAAACTCTCCTTGCACTTAAACCCTTGCATATATAGCTACTAGACGAATCGGAGAACTTGTTTCAGAAGCCCTTACTGTCGACTTCTTTACAGATAACCTGGCCGTGATCAAGGAACTGAATTCGTTTGTGGTGAAATCGAAATATGTTTTTGAATGCAATCGTTCTCTTTCCCAGTTGCTCACCCATGGGTATTTTTGGCAACGAAAAGGCGAATGAGTACGCAACTGCTGGTCCTTCAATAGACGCAAGAGGGGCCTCTTCTTGAACTTTCTGATAGAAGATTGGGCGCTTATGGAAAATTCCCGTAGGTGGTCCACCATAACCACTTACAGGCTATCTAAAACCCTTTGATAAACATAGAACTAAGACTTTTAGTTGATGGATGATTTCACTTCTAGTAGACAACATTACGGGACACTGTATTATAGGACGTAGGTCCTAATACATAGACTTTTCCCAAACTGATTTATGTTTAGATGAGGAGAAGATAAAGTCTACAGAACATCTTTTATGCGATTGTCCGGCACTCAATCATTTGGGCAAGCATGTCAAGCATTCCTTTCAAAATCTTGACGATTTGAGAGAAATATCTTTAGGCAGTCTTTTAGGTTTTGTTCAGAGTACACAGTGGTTTAGTCGAAACCGTGTACTCGAGGCACCTACGCGAGAAAATCAGTAATGGTATATGGTTTTCTTTTCTCCTTTCTAGTAAACTCGCTAAATATATGGCGAGCCGCCCACGCTACCAACCTAAGCCCTTGCATCGCGACAAGATGACTAACCACTCAATGTACTAAATCTCCGTAAAAATTCAGCATTAAGTAACCAAACTTAAGTTATTGGTTACTTAAAAATACAAGTAAATCAATCAATTACTTAGTATACAATTCAACATCAATGATGTCAGTTAAACATATTTGTAGTTAATCTCTAGTGTACTACGAAAATCGCTATAAAAATATGCAGCCCTAAAGATAATATGTATTGATAATTTTGGATCCTCTAACATATGTAAGACTTTATTTTATTATTATAAAAGTTTTTAATTATTGGATTAAGATTTTTGGAACTTAATAATCTTATGTAATCCCATATAGCCAGCGCTAATTTATCTTTAAATTTCTACAAATTCTAAACTCAAAATCTGATAATAAAAACAGATTAAAAACTTTATTTATTTATTTTCAGATTTAAAGATTTCCAAAAGGAGATATGAAACTGTTTCAAAAAATCAGAATGCAAGCGACACAAAATGGAGGTGTGGTTACCACACACACACATACACAAAACTGAATATAATTCGAAAAACAAAAAGAAATAAAAATGAAAATAAAATGAAATGAAAAAAATTACACAAAAATTATATAGAAAAAAATCTCTGCACACAAACAGTAGTCTTAGGTTCATAAATAATAATGAAAAAATAACAACAACAAATGAAGCAAAAACCCAACGGAACAGCATTAACGGGCGTAGCCCAACACCACCAACACAAGGGAGAGTCTGGGAATATGAAAACACAACATGAGCAAAAATATGCAGACAGACGATTACAAAACAATTGTGCGCGCGCGCCGGACTGTAAATTACATGAATTGTGGTATAAAGTGAAAGAGGAAAAAAAAGTGGAATGAAAAATACTAAATAAAACCAAACCAACAGATTCTGTATTACATTTTCATTTTACTTGTTTTTATTTTTTGTAAATGGCAGCCTAGACTTTATAACATTAAAAGAATATGGCTGCTTGGTGAACATTTTTGTTAAAAAAAAAATAAATAAAAATAAAATAAAATAAACCAACTGACATTTACAAAAAAAAAATAAATAAAAATGGTATGTATTTTCAAACTCTAGAAGATGCTCTTAAACTGTGAAACTTAGGCAGAAAAAAATCACTTTTAAATAAAAAGACATAATTTTAAAGACTGTCTGTGGTTACAGCAACAAAAAAAAATACACACACACTTGTACAAAATACCCAGCATGTGTTAAAAAAAAGGAAACTTGACTTAAAACCTTATTTACACTTAGGGTCCCTGAAAAGAAAAAAATAATGAACGAACAAGTGTGTTAAGAGGATTATAAATAAAGAAACGACTTAAAACGCCTTTAAATTATTAAGATTAAGGAAGTCAAGTTTTTATTTTTTTTTTTAAATAAAATTTAAAATCAATAGGATTATTATGTAAGATTACTAGTTTCTTTTTTCTTAAGACTTTAATTATAGAAAGAAGATTTAAAATAAAAAAAAATAATAAACAAATTAAACAAAAAAAGTTATTGAGGTTTTAAAAACTCTCTACATTAAAAACTAAATTGACCATATTGTGCTAAATTTATTGTGATGCCATATTTGCTAAAATCAGTTTAATGTCAGGAGCAGGAATTGAAATAAAAATGGGCAAAGTGGCCCAATGATAATGTACGTCTGCCCGTCCGTCCATCCGTCTGTCTATATATTAGGGTTAAATGATTTGAAAATTATACTGAATTTAGTAAAAGGTGATAACAAGGCATTAATAATCGAGTTTTATTTATTTTTATTTATTATTAAATTAAAAAAGTGCAGTTTTAGAACTTTAAAATTTTTTTCTTTTTGTCACAATGTACAATGGGCCCAAATGCAAAGTAAATAGTAATAAGTCAGGATTTTTTAAACTACTGAACCGATTGAAATGAAACTTGGAACATTGAAAAAGGGGGAGTAATGCTTTCAACTTCAGCTACAGATTCATTTGTTGGAATTTGCAGCTGAAGCTCAGATGGCGCTACAGTGGTTCAAAGTTGACCACCAAAGTTGAGGGTGAAAAACATATTGGGGCTTGTAACTTACAAATATAATGTTACAAATATGAACCGATTTCAAATATTTTTACATCTTTAAATTCTTCTAAGCTAGACAAAGAAAACACATGTTTACTATACTAAATTATCACTTATGGTTTAAGATATTTGTTATAAAAAATTAAATTTCAAATTTTTGGACTTGATTTTTTTGCAATTTCGTCCCATAACTTTCACAATAAAATGTTTAAAAAAATTTTAAAAATACCTGGAAAATCCCTATAATTTTCTAAATTATGTAAAAAAAAAATATTTTAACAAGAAAAGAATTTTCGAAGTCAAAATATCAAAACAAGTCTCAAAAATTATACTTTTTTCCAAAAAAAGTAAATTTATATATTTAATTTTCTTAAAAAATGTTGTTAAAAATGTTCAATATTTTTTGCCATTTTCTGACAGACTGTAGCTCAAGAAAATGTGTAAATGCAAAAAGTTCTGTACGTTCAAGCTACATCCAGCAGTTGTCAAAAATGGTCAATTTTTTGATAAAAAGTTTAACTTTTTGAGTCTGTAAAAAATATTGATTATTGATTTTGATACTTTTGATAATTAAATAATAAAGTTCAAAATGTTTTTAAAAGTTTTGCAAAAAATTATTACAGCCTATAAGTAAATTTAGTCACACGAGGTAGTTTTCGGAAAATACCCATATTTTCAATTTAAACTAATTTATATTTAAATAAATAAATATTTAAATTTTTCGATTCCTTATCTACGGCTTTAAAAAATATATAAAAATCATTCCCATTATCGATAACCGTGAATTATATCTAAAAATACTTTTTTCACTTTTTATCTTTTATTTAAAAAAAATTTCTATGATTTTTTACAAATTAAGTTATATATACATCATTTTAAAAAAGGCAAAATTCCCTATCCATTGGTATATAATATATTAACCTTTTACTTCTCCTACCGAAAATTTAACAGGCCTTAATCGACCCTCCATCACAAATTTGTATTTTCTATGCATTTTCACTAAGTTTAGGTTTGCAAAAACTTTTCATTCTTAAAATAAATTGAAAAGTTTTTAATTACATACGATAGAAGAATTCGTGAATTAAATTATAAGTTCACTACTTTAGCTACAGACTCCAACAAATGATATTCTGAAAGCCTAATACCTCCTCTATTGATGCTCCAAGTTTCATCTAAATCGGTTCAGTGGTTTCAAAGATCCAGACTTATTGCCATTTATTTT
>MINK01188120.1:299-17172 GCA_001735545.1 Phormia regina
TCCAATGACAACACAATGTTAAAATCATAGCTTTTTCAGTTCTTTTTTTGTTGGGTATGAATTTATTCACTTTTGGGTGATTCCCGAAAGATGGGCTTATATGGGATCGATTTTTGTAAAATTTTATAGTATCATTTATGTTTATATAAAACTTATTTTTGTCGCATATTAACTTGATACTAACATTTTAATGGGATTTATGCCCGATAAAGTGATCTTCTGTAAAGGGGTTTATACGGGAGTTATGGTCAATTATAAACCGATCTTTTGAAAATCGGCACACAGCTTATATAAAACTTATATGTGCCAAATTTCATTAAAATATTGCTATATTTAAGGTATTTACGATTGTTAAACCCTTTTCTGGAAGGACATTTGTATGGGGGCTAGGTGAAATAATGGACCGATCGTAATCAATTCCAATAGGCTTCGTCCCAGAACTATTAGAAAACAGTGTGACAAATTCAATTAATTTTTGTTCAAAATTGCGAACTGTTTACATGGACGGACAGACTGTCAGACGGACGGACATCGTTAAATCGACTCAGAAAGTGATTCTAAGCCGATTGGTATAAATTAGCACAAACCCTCCCCACCTATGGCGGTGTAGGGTAAAAATATATTAATCACAGCTGACATATTACCAAATTATTTTTGACTCTATTTTCTTAAAGCAAAACCTTTGCAACATCACAAACTAATTTGCAACAATGACAAACTAAATCTTTTGTAAAACTATTTGTCAAACTTGTTCAAATACTTGATATATGTGAACGTCATTTAGTAATAATAATAATAATAATAATAATAATAATAATAATAATAATAATAATAATAATAATAATAATAATAATAAATAATAATAATAATATAATAATAAATACATTTCGGGGATTCACAAAGTATGCTATCATGTCGTATTGTCATAAGTCATAAAATTTTTTAATGAATAAAAACATTGTTATTGCTTTTCTTTTGTAAAATTTTATAACAATATGATAATACGACATGATAGCACACATTGTGAATCCCCCAATTATACTGCTCACAAAATTTTATAATAATTTCAATATTTTGATAATTTCATTATATTTTAACATTTCAAAAGCTATTAAATAATTAAAATAAGTCTAATTTGCTATACAAGCTGCAGTACCTTTCTTTAAATAGTTATCCTTTAAAAAATAAGAAACTTTTTTTAGAAAAGATAACGATTTTTTCACTAATATCAAAAAAGTACTTTTATTGAAAAAAATGTACAAAAAATATGTCTTTTACAAAAAATACATATTTGAAAGAAGTATTTTTACACCTTTTTCCAAAATTAGTACTTTAAAAAATTGCTTTTTTAAAATAGTACTTTATAAATTTAACTTTCTTTAAAGTTTATGTTTGAAAAATTTTACATTTCTTTAAAAAGTACTCTTAAATTTTCTTTTGGACAAAAGTACTTTTATAGGTAATGGGCTCTTTCAATAACATTTACTTTGGACTTTAGAAAGTTATGCTTTAAACAATGAAACACATTTTTTTAGAAAAGATAACGAGAGAGAAATTTTCTCGTTAATATCAAAAAAGTACTTTTATTGAAAAAATGTACAAAAAAGTTATTTTATTGAAAAAAATTTACAAAAAATATGTCTTTTACAAAAAATACATATTTGAAAGTAGTATGTTTTACGCCTTTTTCCAAAATTGGTACTTTTTTTAAATAGTATTTTATAAATTTCACTTTCTTTAAAGTTTGTGTTTGAAAAATTTTACATTTCTTTAAAAAGTACTCTTTAAAATTTTCTTTTAGACAGAAGTACTATTATTCTCTTTTTCAGAATTGATAATTTATTTCTAAAATAATGGAGCTTTTTTTAAATAGTGTCTGTTGAATTGAAGTTTTGTTTTTTAAAGGTATAGTTTTCCTTAAAAAGTACTATTTTTAGTCGGTTGAAATGGCATTTAGGAAGCCTACAGATAAGTGACATATGTACTATATATGTTAAACGATCGGAAATCCTTTCGAGAATTTTCTTATTAAAATTTGATAAGAAAAATAGTAACAAGTTTCTTTAAGATATTTTTTTAAATTATTTTGTATTGAAAATTAAATTTTTTACTTTTTTCTTATTCTCTTGGATAAATTCAGACATTTATAAAATTTCTTTTTAAATTAATATTAAGAGAATAGCAACTTTACCTCTTTTTAGAAAATTTTTAATTATTGCTTTTATTTTTTTTTAATTCAATACTAAATTTTAAAATTAAACGTAACTATTTTAAATAAGGTAAGTTTCAGATCAAAACAAAGCTTTTATAACTTCAATTTATGGCTAAACACCCTATTAAACTGGTAAGTTCTTATTCTAGCCATTTCTGTTTTCTACAAATGAATACATATCTAAACTCATTTCATTTCACCACATGGACAAGGACCCAAGACCCCATTTTATTGTATAAAATTCCTTCACCTAATTGATGACATCAATTTAAAAATATATACAAAAATCTTGTTCCTTTTTTAGAACGTCGCATCTCGGCCTATCAGTTGAAAACAATTGATTCCGTCGAAGATGAAACCTCCTCCTCTGGCAAGGAGGATAGCTCTCCCGAATCGCCCAATCATTTGCAGCCACATCCACCACAATACGGTCAGTATCTCAATGCAAACGGTCAAGTACCACATCAGGGACGTTCGCGTACCAAAAAATCAAAACCACGTAGTAAATCCCTACAACCACAATCGAATATTGTACCTTGGCGTAAGGCATCACGTCCAAGACGTGGTCGTTCACTAGACAAACAACCCTTCTTGCCGGGTTTCAAGCCAGAACCCATTAAATCATGGACTGAAGAGACTATTAATCTCAAACCGGCACCAATTGAAAGAAAGGTAATACCCAAATTGGAAGCTGCCAAGGTCGTTTTGAAATCGATTAAGAGTCAACGTGATCAAGGTTTGGAAAGTATTGGTGCTACACTGGAGAAGATTATTCAGGGTAAAACTGAAAAGGAAGCTATTCCATGGATAACAATGCGTGAAAAACTTAAACAAGTGGAAAGGGTACAGCAACAACTAAACAAATATGACTTGGATGAGGTTTATCTAAGACCCTTGGAAATGCCCATAACCACGGATCAACAGCAGCCGCAACAGGCAACACAAGAACAGGTACAACGTGAACGTGAAATTCAACGTTTGAAGAGTATGGAAAGTATAGAGATTATGGAAATGACTGAACAAATTGAAAAGTTAATGGATCAAAGAAAGGAAGACACTATACCTTGGAAGGAAATGCGTCAACATTTGAAGAAGGTACAAAGAGTACACAAGGAAATCGAAAAATTCCAAATCGAAGAGGTTGAACTTCGTCATTTGGAGGCTCAAGAAATCACCACGCAAGAGAGTCAAACTGCCACTGAGGATACAGTAGTCATGATGGTAGACGAAAGCTCTAAGGGATCCATACAAAAGATCATGCAAAGAGAAGATTTGCAAAAATATGTTGAGGTTCAAGATGTTCATAAACAACAATACATTACCACCGAGGATATCAATATGTTGAGCGTAGAAGAACGTGAAAGATTGGAAGCCCATAGACTAATAAAGGAACAACAGGCCATGAACTGGCGTCAACCCAGAACTCCACAACAATTTGTACAAGTAGAAGATACTCAAATGCTTCACATACAAGAACGTCAAGATACCGAGGAATTCTCATTAACACAACCACAACCCGTAATGTGGGATCGTGGCAGGAAAACACCTCAACCACAGGAGCAATATGTTCAACAACCACAACAACCTCAGCCAACTGAACAAATTATGCCTAAAACTTATGAGGAAGTACATGACGAACTTGTTGAGCCACAACCGCAACAAAAACCAGAAGAACTTGTTCCCGTTATGTGGGAACGTGGTAAAAAGAAAACCGTTGTACAACAACAGCAAGAACAAGTTATTGATATGCAAACTAAACAAACCATTGAAGAGACCAAGTTTGTGGAACAACAAGTTGTTGATATGCAACAAACCAAACATACCATCGAAGAGACCAAGATAATGGAAGAAACTAAAAAGGTAACGCAAAAGAAAATGATACTTGCTCCTCAACAAGAGGAGAAATTCGAACAGGTTGTTTTGAAACCTACACCACGCCAGAGACCAAAACAAGTACAAAAAGAAGAATTGCAACTTCAGCCACTCAAACGTACTCAACAAGTTAAAACAGTTGAGGAACAACCCACAAAAGCATACGAAGAAGCGGTAGATACTTTGGAAGAAGAAGAAACTAAACCGCAACAAGTTGAAGAATTACAACCAGTAATGTGGGAAAGAGGAAAGAAGAAACCCACCACTCAAGAAGAACAACAACCACAAAAGGCATACGAAGAAGCTGTAGATGAGTTGCCTGAAGAACCACAACAGAAACCTGTAGATATTCCTCAACCCGTTATGTGGGAACGTGGTAAAAAGAAACCCACTAAAGTGCAAGAACAACCACTTGAGGAACAACCATCCAAATCTTATGAAGAAGCTGTTGATGAATTACCAGAAGAACCCAAACCACAACAACCAGAACCACAACCTATTTTGTGGGAACGTGGAAAGAAGAAGACACAACAAGTTCAAGAGGAAGTAACACAGGTTGTACAAACTTCCGAAGTTACTCGGGTCGAAGAGCAAACCGTTGTTGAAGAACAAAAGGTGGAAGAAATTAAAAAGAAGGTCATTCCTAAAGTAATTCCACAGCAAAAGGAAGAAAAGATAGAACAAGTACAATTGAAACCAACACCACGTCCTAAACCCAAGGAAAAGCCTAAGACCGAAGAAATACAACTGAAACCAGTTAAACGCACTCAACCCGTTAAAACTGAAGAAGTTGAAGAACAACCTGAAAAGGCTTATGAAGAAGCTGTGGACACCTTACCAGAAGAACCACAACAAGCAGAACCCGAACCACTACAACCTGTAGCATGGGAAAGAGGCAAAAAGAAGAAACCTGTTGCACAACAGGTACAAGAAGTAATTCAAGATCAACCCGAGAAAACATACGAAGAAGTTGTTGATACTTTGTCTGAACAACCACAAGAACAGACACCAGAACAACCTCAACCTGTAGCCTGGGAAAGAGGCAAAAAGAAGAAACCACAAAAGCCTCAGCCACAAGAGGTAGAAGAACAACCTATTCCAGCTTACGAAGAAGTGGCTGATGTTCTGCCTGAAGAGCCTAAGGAAGAAAAAGTTGAAGAACCTCAACCTGTTATGTGGCAACGAGGCAAGAAGAAGCCAAAGAAACCTGTAGAAGAACCACAACAGCAACCAGAAGAAGTGGTTGAAGAGGAAATAGTTGAAGAAGAAGAAGAGGTTGTACCGATTGAAGAACAGGAAGAAGAAGTTAAGGAAATAACAAAGAAGGTAGTGAAAAAGAAGAAGGTTAAGAAACCCGTAGAGGAACCACAACCTGAAGAACCTGATGAAGTTGTTGAGGAAGAAGAAATTGTACCTGTCGAAGAAGAGGAAGAAGAAGTTAAAGAAACAACAAAAGTTGTGAAAAAGAAGAAGGTTAAGAAACCCAAAACAAAACCGGCCACTGAGGAAGCTGAAATCATTGAAGATGAGACTGACATAACAGAAGACATTCCACAGGAAGAAATTGAAGAAGTTGAACCTGAAAAACCAGAAGAACCTAAACGCGTTAAGAAAATACTACCTCAAGAGCCAGAAAAGCCTGAACAGGTACAACTTAAACCAGTTCCCAGAAAACAACTTCCCAAACCACAAGAAGAAAAAATGGAACAAGTTACACTTAAGCCCAGAAAGAAACCAACTGTTCAAGAAACCGTACAACCTGAAGAAGCTGAAATTGAAGAATTTGAACAGCCCGAGGAAACAACAGTTGTCGAAGAGGTCGAGGAAGAGGTCACTAAGAAACGAATTAAGAAGAAGAAACCCAAAAAGAAGCCTGTTGAACAGGAGGAAGAAGAAGAGGAAACTGTACAGGAACCCGAAGAGGAAGAAGTCGAAGAAGTGGAAGAAGTTAAACCTGAAGAAATTGTACCTGAAGATATTGTCAAGGAAGAAGAAACTCCTAAGCAACCTGAAGTTGTGGCCAAACACAAACCTAAGCCTCAACCTGTTGAAGAAAAACTGGAGGAAATTAAACTTAAGCCTACCAGGAAACCAATTAAACAATTACCTCAAGAGGAAACTATTGAAGAAGTTCGTCTTAAACCTGTTAAACGTGGTACTCCTAAACCAGAAGAACAACAACTTGAAGAAGTTACTTTGCAACACGTAGAAAAACTTGAAGATGAAGTTGTGGTGGAGGAGCAAAAGAAAGTCAAAAAAATTAAGAAGCCTAAGCACAAAGATCTTCCTGAAATTCCAGATGCTGAACCTGTTGAACTGGAAACTGCTGAACATTTCGATATTGAGAAAGAACCTAAAGTTGAAGAGCCTCAACCTCAAGTACCTTGGAAACGAGGAGAAAAGAAGAAACCTGTAGAGGAGCCCTTGGAAGAAAAACAATGGCCTACGGGAAAACGTCGTCCCTTGCCTGAGGAACAACCAGAAGAAGTAACATTGAAACCAATTCCCGCCAAACCCAAAGATGAACCAGAAAAACCACAAAAGGCCGTACCAGCTCCCGAGTTCAAACCCGAAGAAAAACAACCTTCAGAAGAAAAAGAATTGGAAATTGAACCAGTTCCAGTTGTGGAAGAAGAGAAGCCGAAAGAGAAACCTAAAAAGAAGAAGAAACCCAAGCTACAAAAGGGTACACCATCGGTCGATGAAGTTTCCGAAGAAATTGCTGAACCATTTGCAGAACCTATCGCTGAAGAAGATCAAGTCGAAGAAACACCCATTGAAGATATTAAAGAAGTAGCAGTTTCAGAGGAAATACTGCCCGAAGAAGAAGTTGTACCCACCGAAGAAACACCAACTTCCAAACAGAAGGCTCATAAGAAGCGCACCAAACGTCTCAAGGCTGTTTCGTTCGAAGAACAACCTCAACTTTTGGAAGCCACCGTTATTGATGCCGAAGAAGTTGTACAAGAGGAAGAAGAAGTATCTCAAGAAGTCACGCAAAAGACTATACAACTCAATAAGAAACCCGAAGACACCAGACCTCAATACATCACCACCGAACAACTGATCGAAGTTGATGTAGATGAAGTCAAGCGTAATGTTGAAATGAAGGTAACCTCAAACATTGTCAAGAAAGACAGACGCCGCATCATTATGGACGACAGTCAACCTTTACCCGAATTGGAATTGATCACACAAAAACGTGTGCAAGAAGGCTTGGATAAGGTGGCCGACGAAGAGATCATTGAAGAAGAGCCCATAAAACAACATGAGGAAACAACTACTTCTGAAGTAGTAGAACAAACACGCAAAATTATCAAAAAGAAAAAGAAGGAAATCAAACCACCTCGTATTACTGAAAAACTACGTCCTCGTATGTGTGTTCCAGAAGAACCCACTGTGCTCGAGTGCAAAGTTGAAGGTATACCTTTCCCTGAAATCAATTGGTACTTCAATGACATATTACTGTTTGCATCTGAGAAATACGAAATCAATGTGGTAGAAGATGTGGCACAATTAAAAATTGCCAAAGTTACACCCAGTGATGTGGGCATTTATACATGTGAAGCCAAGAATGAAGGTGGAGTTGCAACCACACGTACTAATATTGTATTAGGTAAGTTCGAAGAGCGATGTTAAAACATAAAGAAGGGGGAAATTTAAAAGGAACATTTTGAATTTTGATAATAATACAATTCCTTTTGAATTTCCATACTTTAAAAGTGATTTTTTGTATTAGTTTAGCTTGATTTTTTTTTGTAAATTTTGTAATTATTCCTACTACCTTTGAAAACTGTTACAAAATCCTGTAGGTTGTTTTTATCAACTCCCTGTATATAGTCCTTTTTATTTTTATATTCTAATTCACTTTTCTTAAACACAATTATTATGAACATTTAGAAAAAGAACAAGGTATTGCGCCACAATTCACCAAACCCTTGAAAATCGAATTCATTGAGGAAAAACAACCTGAACGTCTTAGGGTACATGTTACCTGCCAAGTGACTGGTAAACCCAAACCTCAAGTTAAATGGTATCGCGGCATCGAAGAGGTGGTACCCAGCGAAACTGTACAAATGTTTTACAATGAAGAAACCGGCGATGTGGCTTTGGAAATTATTAATCCTACACCCAACGAGGCTATCACCTATTCCGTACAGGCACAAAATCAATTTGGTCGTGCTATTGGTAATGCCAATATCTTGAGTCGCGTTGATGAAACCCAACCTAAGGAAGTGCTTAAGGCCCCCACTATTACTCCTCTCAATGCCTTGGTTATACCACATGGAGGTACTTTATTATTCGAAGCCAAATATGATGGTCTTCCAAAACCAGAAATTAAATGGTTCCGTAATGGTCGTGAAATTCAAATTAACGAAGATGTAACTATTGAAACCACAGAGACCACAACCACTATTAAGATTATTAACATGACGCGCAAACGTACTGGCAAATATGAAGTATCAGCCAAAAACAAGGTAGGCGAGGCCAAATCTTCCGGCTCAGTCATGGTAACAGATGAACCTCAGAACAAGGAAATCAAACCACCACGCTTTATTCAGCCTTTGCAACCTAAATATTTCGGTGAAAATGAAGTGGCTATTTTAGAAGCTATTGTAGAATCCGAACCCTTATCATCATTCCAATGGTTTGTTCACAACGAACCCATTAAGAGCACCACCGAATGCCGCATAGTCACAAAGGCCAACAAGTCCACCTTGTTAATTGCCAACTTTGAAAAGAAATACACTGGACCCTACACCTGTCGTGCCGAAAATGTCGGCGGTTCTGTAACATCTACAGCTACTGTCCATCTTTTGGAAGATGCTCCTCAAGAGGAAGCTGAAGAATTTGAATCACCTCGTTTTGTTGAAGAACTTATCGAACCCGTGGAGGTAATGGATGGTGAGGCCTTAGAGCTTAACTGCAAGGTGGTAGGCAAACCTACACCTAAAGTGGAATGGTATCACAATAATGAAAAGATTGTGGAGAACAAAGAAACTCTTATCGTACAAGATGCCCAGGGCAATTGTCAACTACAAATAACCGAAGTTTTCCCCGAAAATGCTGGCGAATACAAATGTGTGGCCACAAATAAAATTGGTGAAACTGTCACAAAGACTACTGTCAACATACAAGGTATATACACACAAACAAATGCTCAATGCTCGCTCTGGCCAACAAAAAAAATTCTCAAAATGCTCTTTATATCTCTACCACTACCAAATACTACTACCAGTAACACACACTGCCACTACACTAAAAAAAAAACACCAACAAATTATTAAAAAAAATAAACTTAACAAATTACACTGAACAAAATTATTACTTTTTAATAACTCCTCCCCTCAATAACACAAACCACTTTACAATTCAATTTCAATATACTTACTAACTAAAGGTTGGATTTTCACTTTAGTTGATATAAAAAGCATGATTTTTTATCATCTAAATTTTGAAAAGCGTATACAATTTGTTTTGTCCCACCTTTTGTTCTATGTTCCACGATGTCTATGTCTTTTAGTCTGGTAGATATATTTAGTTTCAGTAGGAAGTTTTATAGCATGTTTTAATTTTCTGTTTTATAATTATTTAATTAAGAGAAATATTTACTAATTATGATGTATGTAACATTTTCAGCATTTGAATATATCCCCGATTCTGAAATCACTGGACTCTCAGCATCGGAAGAAGATCTTCTAGATAAGGTAAATATAATGAACAATTGTGATTATAAATTATAAATTGTATCTCGATTCGAAGGTCTACATTAATTCATTTTGTTTCTTTAAAATTTCCAGACGATCTCGATCGACGAACAACCACCGAAAATAGTTAAGAAACTACCTGAAAAAATCGAACCCAAAGAGGGCGAATTACCGAAACTGGAAGTTAAGGTTATCGGCAAACCGAAACCAAAAGTTAAATGGTTACGTGATGGCGAGGAAATCTTTGCTTCCGAAGAATATCAAATCGAAAATTTCGAAGATGGCACATCCGTGCTGGTCATCAATAATGTATATCCCGATGATGTGGGTACAATTAGCTTTGAGGCTCACAATCCATTGGGCGTAGCAGTAACAACAGCTCTGTTTTCGGTTGAAGGTATTTATCATAATCATTTCATATATTTTACAGATAGATTTTATATTTTTAAGTTTTATTTAATATATAAAATTGATAATTTTGTTAATAATGACTTTTTTACAGCTTTTGCAGCAGAGAAAATTATTTACCCTTTTATCCCTAAACTCCTTGTATATAATTCCTTATCCCTCAAAAATATCTCGAAATATTTATACACAAAATTTTTACACTTTTCACATTTTTAGGAAGAAATACTTGAAATACTTTTTTCTCTAAAATTTCTAGGAAATTTACACTTTTTGAGAGATTTATTTTGAATATAAAATATTAATTATATGATTTTTCTCTTTGTGAAATTTTTAAAAACTTAGGCATTGTTGGTTCTAAGGATTACCGCAAACCGGAATGGGTGACTCATATGGAAGAAATGCAAAAGGCTCTTAAAGGTATGTATTCTTTGAAACCAATTTAAATAATAAATATTTAGCAAATCTTCAAAATTCATAAGAGATCAAATCTTATGGATTTTAGATTTGTCTAAATATTTACAAAAATTATTAAATATAAAATTAAAATATTAATTAATTAATGTGTACCCCTTTTTATATGTGTATATGTGTTTTAATATGTTTTTTTATTTTAATAAAAATATAAAAACTCAAATACTTCAATATATCTTTTATCTCTCTGTCTCTCTTCCAATCTTTGTCTATCTCTCTGTGTCTTATTTGTTTTTTTTTTCACACATTTTGTGTCCCCTCCTTTTTAATGTCAACGTTTTTAAAACATAAACAATTTTAAAATAGTACCCTGTTTCATTTGTACTGTTTACAATAATTTGTCTAAGTTTTTGTGTAAATTAAACAAATTATTTTTTTAATTTTCTATAAATAAAACTATTTTTAATGATGTATAGTAACTTACCCTAGTGTATTCCAATTCCTCTCAAAGCTTTACTAGTCTCCAACCCTTAAAACTGGTAAAAAGGTCTAAAGCTCTAAAAGCTTATTGTACCTAAATAGATTTCAGTAGTAGATTTCAAAAATTTTATAGAAATAAAATCAATTACCTAAATTTGTCTAAGTATACGCCATATATTACAAATATAATTTATAACATTTTTTTATAATTTATTATTTTTCAGTATTTTAAGAAATTATAAATTTTAGATTGATATATAATTGGTTCATTTTTCCAAAAAAAATATATATTAACCTTTACTAATATGTTTTTTTTTTTTTTAATAATTGGTTTAATTTAAAAATGAAAATTTACTAACTTATAAGAATTTATATGATAGATTTTATAATTTGTAGTAGTTAGTATTTGCTGCTATTAATATTTTTATTGAATTGGCATTTTTTTTTTTTATAGAAAAATAAAGGAGTTTTAGAACCTTCAACCTGGCTTCTTTTAATTGTGTGTTAATATATAAAAAACATTCCTGTTTAATTTAATTTTTGTGTATTATTTTTTAATTTAGATTTAAGATTAAAAAGCTTTTTGTGATATTTATTTCATTAATACCAAACAGACAAACAAAATTCAAAAAAAAAAGAGTACAAATAATGAAAATATTTTATTTTATTATAAAATTGTTTTAACAAGATAAGCTGGCGAATTAAATATATTACAAGAAATTTTATAAAAATAATTTTTTTTACGAGTTCTAAAGACAAAATAAAATAACGATAATAGTAAATCCTAAAAATTTTATTAGAAAAAAATTGGCATTTTCAATTTTGCAAAAAAAGGCAACAATTTGTTATTGCAACTTCGCAAAGGGCATTTTTAATTTTGTTTAATACTTTAAGAATTATAAGTAGATTAAGAAAACTTTATAGAGAAATAGTTTTTATGAAGTTTCACACACATTTTGCATTTTCTTTCTTCGTTAAATAAGGCAACATTTCAATATAAAAACAATTGTTATTTCATATTACAAAAGGGCAACATTTTAATATAGCAACTATGCAAAGTGCATTTTATAATTTAGATTAATTCTTAAAGAAATGTAAGCAAATAATATCATGTCAATAAAAAGCTTTTGATTATCAAAAATAGATAATATTTTGCCCTTTGACAAATAAGGCAACATTTTATTCTAAAAACTGCATAAAGAGCAAAATAATTATAAACCAAAAGGATTTATTATTTTTATTGAAAATAATATAAAATTTTATTTTTCTTATATTTCTATCGAATAATGCAGTTTTCATTTTAAACAAAGGGCAAAATTTTATTTAAGAAAAATTTTAATGAAATAGTTTTTAATAATTTAAAAAAATTAAAATATTTTAAATTTAAAAAAAGTGCATTTTTTTATATTTTTGCATAGAGGGCAAACTATGCAGAGGGCAAATGTTTAAAGTGCAATTTATAAGTAATTTATAAAGCAAGATTAAAACTACTTAAGTTTAATGATAGAAAGCAAAATTTTTATACAATTTTATTGCAAAGGGCAAACTTTTGAAGAATAATTTATGAAATTTTCTTCAGTTTTCAATAAGATAAATTTGAGATTATAATTAATTTTTAGAAAATGTGCCGTCATCAATTCGACCAAGTTTAAAATGCTTTAACTTTAATGTTAGAGGGCAACATTTTTGTATAATGTTATTGCAAAGGGCAAAAATTTATAGCGCAATTTATGAAATTTTCTTCTGTTTCAATAAGATAAATTTGAGATTATAAATAATTTTGATTTCCAAGTAATTTTTAAAAAATGTGCGGTCATCATTTTGACCAAGTGTATTCTTTATGCAGGAAAAAAAGAATTTCTAAGATAAATGGAATATAATTGGGTGCAGATATTTTTTATTAATATTTCTGAAACTAAATTAATTTGCCTTTATTCTTCAAATTTATGACGATCTTTCAATGTCCACCCGAATATCTTACTGAGAATTTAATATCTATTCTATTAACATTGTTTAAATTGATCAAATTTGAATGACATTAAACATCAAATTATACGAAATAATTTACAAGAGAATTAAACTTTTTGATTTAAATAAAGTTATAGAAAATATTGCCAAGATTTTTAGGAATTTATGAAAAAAAAAACTATTAAAAAATTTAAAAATTATATTGCAACAAGGCAGTCAACTTTGGCTCATAAAAGAATTGTTTTTAAAACTACAGATCTGAACATTAATTTAAAAGTTATATAATAACAATTAAAAAAATATCACTGCCCTACTTAAGAAATAATTACAGACAAAGAAATTTAAATTTAAATAAATTAAATTTTATTTAAAGTGATTCCTTAAATACCCAAAAAATATATTTACAACAGATTTCTTAAAGCAATAATTTAATTCGTAAGCTTATCTTAATAAAACCAACATTTACAATTTATAAAACTTAAACTATTACTACTACTACAACATAAGAACACACACTTCACACAAGTAAGTATAACCATATCATTACTATTGAAAAACAAAACCCATCAAAATATAAAGAAAATTCCCATAATACCCATCAATAGCTAATGTAAATATTTATAGAATTTAAGCTGCCATAGCTGAATTTAATAAACAACATTAATGCTTTTTTTATTTTGCCATTTAAATTTTCTTTGCTTATAGCTATTAAATGCACGCCATCATTAGTCAATGAAATGCGTGATTGCCGGGCTGCCACCGGTGAAAAAGCGAAATTCAAAATACAATTTGCCGGCAATCCAAAACCAGGTATATTTTTACGGACATCTTTTCTTTACGTATATAATTTAGGAACATTTAGTTAGATGTTATTTTAAAACAATAAATATCATACAATGATTTTGATTTTAGATATACAATGGTATTATAACAATGTACAACTTAGGGAATCAGATAAATATCACTTGGAAGTGGGAGAATCAGATGCTTCGTTGACCATTATAAATGTTACCTATGAAGATATTGGTTTTTATACTTGTAAATTAATCAATGAAGTAGGTATGACTATGACAAGAGGTAAATTTGATATTTCAACAACGGCCACAGAGGCAGAAGTGACAACAGTTAAAGGACGTAAGGGTAAAGGTAAAAAGAAAGTGGCCAAGAAAACAAAACCGGTTATAATACCTACTGCTTATACCTCTTCGGAAGAGGAAGAACCACAAGTAGAAACAGAAATAGAAACTACCACCATTGAAATTGTACCAGCCGGGGAATGTGAAACTACCATGGATGTAATTAAAGTACGGCAACCTGTTTCCATTTTGGTCGAACAAAGTGAGAAATCAGAAGAAATTCTAGTTAAAGATCGCAAAATAGCCGATGAAGAATTAAAAGCCAGCATAAGTGAAGAAAAAGAAATAATCACTACTACCACCACAACTACCACCTCTACCGTGGAAATAAGTGAAACTGTTAATATTTTAAGAACGAAAATTTCTCAAAAATCCATAACTTTGGAGGATATCTTAGAAATAAGACAACACCAAGAAGTCAATATATTACTCGAAACCATACATGCCGAATCATTTGGTATTATTGGTGAATCGGCTTTGCGTGATTTAGCCACTATGGGCCTATTAATAAGACATGGTTGTACAATTTTGGAAATAATCTATATGTATGAACAGAACATATTTATATCATTGAAAAAACCCGAAGCACAATCGGCTTTGGTACAATTAGTAGAACGTGAAGGTCACGAGGATTTGATTAGCCAAATTCTAAGTGAATCTTCAACAGAAGATGAAACAATTTTAGCAGCAACTGTAGGTTTTAAAGCCTTTATACGTATGATCGAAACATATAAAATAACTATAGAAACAGTTATTAGAAAATTTGTACGTGAGGACTTTATAACACAGGATTGGAAAATATCCGGAAAAGAGGTTTGGAGTTTAAGTTGTGTTACGTTACGTTTTACGTTTATTATTTAATTGTTTTCATAACATTTGTGTTCTATTCTTTATTCTATTCATTATATCGTTCATTTAAGAGTGTAGGGATATAACTTTTAGCAAGTTTTAGAACTAAATGATTAAGTTTATTAAATTAATCAATCGATTTATTATAATTCTGACTTATCTGGAAGTTTCTTGAAAGTAAAATTAGCTTTTATTTATTTAAAAACTATGTTTTAATGTTACGATCCATTTTAATGCAAATGATTGTAATGATTGAATGATGTTTTTTTAAACTTAATGTTCAGACTAATCAAATATTTGATTTAAAAAAGGTAATCACTATATAAAATATTTTCTAACTTCTCAATTTTAATAGTAAAATATTTTTTTTGCTTATTAGACATAGCAGATATGTAACCGAATCATTTTTGACTCTATTTTCTCTTACAAAACATTTACAATATCAAACAAATTTGATCAAATGTTTGGCAAATATGAAAATATTTTCTTAAAAATAGAATTTTTTTCGAGAATAAAATGAGTTGAAATGTCTTAAGAGTTCAGTTTTTTTCACACTTTTTTATACCCCAGCATCTCATGTTTAAGCTCTGTTCAGACTAGTAAAATATTTAACCAAAATGACAAAACCATTATATAAAATGTATTCTAATTACTCCATTTTATAGATAAAATATTTTTTATTCATCATTAATCATTTGACATTTTTCCGTAACTTTTTCGAAGCTGTTTTTCTCTTACAAAACATTTTCAAAATGAAACAATGGCCAACTACTTCTTTTTTTAACTACTGATCATGGAAATTTGTTCAAATATTTTGCAAATGTCAACATAGCTTAACAGTTTTCTTGAAAAACTGAGATTTTGTTGAAGTTCTTCAAAAAGAGAACATTTTCACAACTTCAAAAGTGGAACAAAGTGCATATTTTAAACGTTTTTGGAAGTTCTTAATAATTACCTCCATAAAAGTGAAAAATAAATGAATTTTTAGCGAAAAAAATTTGTAATAATTTTTAACAAAATATAAATTTTAAAGCATTTTTATTATTATTTAATAGGGGCAAAAGTAGAGTTTTATTAAAAATTGTAATAACATTGTTTTAAAGGGAAAGTACTTCAAATATTAATGAAAAAGAAGTAATAAAGAATAACATCTTACTAATTGACAAACATGGGTTAAAAAAGAACTTCAGCAAGCTTCTTTTTCACCACTAAGATACTTCCTTTCAATGACACACATAATTTGTTAAACAAACATAGCTTTATTTCAGTTCTTTTTTTGCTGGGATGTTGTTACTTTTATTTTTCTCGCTAAAATTTTATTTATTTTCACTTTTTTGGAAGTATTTATAAAAGTTCCAAATGATATTTTTGGGTTCCATTATATAAAATTTTGTGAAAATGTTGTTTTCTTTGAAGAACTTTCTGAGTAGTTCTTACACTCAGACCCCGATTTGAGTCCTTTTGAATTTCCTAATTTTCGTTATTTTCAATTTACGATTTCCCGTCCGTAATTGATTTGTTGCCTTCATATATTCAATTTGATCACTACATTCATATTTTTTCTCCGCAAATTTTAAATAATATAATATTGTGTTTTGTGAAGTAACTTGAACCTATCAATCATTGATTCAGGTGAAATAATGAGCCGATCATAACCAAATTCAATAGTTTTCGGAAGGACAGACGGACATGACTCAGAAAGTGATTATGATTTTTTCTCTGCGTTACAATATTTGCAAGCACATAATACCCCAACCACCTATGATGGTGTAGGGTATAAAAACGTTTGGAACCACAATCCATACACAGCAAAAAAAAAAAAAAGACTT
>MINK01188121.1:7124-17339 GCA_001735545.1 Phormia regina
TTATTATCAATTGCTGCATTTATTGTTGTTTTTGCTTTTTTTTTTTTTTTTGGTAAATTTGTTAAATGTACCATTGGGCTCTGTTATACTATTGCACAATAATAAATAAATAAAAATAAAACAATTCAAACAGTTTTGAAAATTGAAAAACGGAAAAAATTTTGAGAAACGTTATCTTACAATAAGGTAGATTTTCATTTGAACTAGGAAAAACGATACGTTTCATTAATGAGGCCACCCTACTATAAATATATTATAACAAGAGTTTTTCACGGAAAATCCTGGGTCAGGAATTCTGCAATATTTTCAGTACCATAGTCCCGGGAAATTTTTGGGGAATTCCCGGGATCTCCTGGGTTTATATTTTCTGCCCCATATATGGCAATTTTAGCATTAAATGTGTTTTTAAAATTGTTTTTAATTAATTCTTTAATTTTATTTTGTTACGAATTAAAATATCTTTACGGTAATATCAAAATAGATTTTATAGTTTCGAAGTACTTCATGCTTTTTAGTATGATAGACTGAAAATAAAATAAAAAAAATCTATTTTTGCTGAATTTTTTTTATTCGAAACGATTACATCCTTTAAATGTATAGAATCCTCAAAGAATAACTAAAAATTTTTAAGTATAAGCGAAAACGTGGCTGTAAAAGTATCAAAACCTTTAACTATATATGAATTTCTTATCAGAAATTTTTCAAAAGATTATGCAATATACAGGTTCCAATTGTCCAAGGAGTGAACACAATGTATGTATATGTTAATTTTTGAGCTCTGGTTATCTTAGACATAATTTAAAAATAGAATGAACTTAATTATAATTTTTTATGAGAAAAATCATTGTTCATTGAAATGGGTTATAAACTAAAAGAGAATAGATCTGAAGATTTTCCTAAGACCTTCTTGACAACAAGTTTATGTATGTAAAGTATTGTTAGCAAAAAAATAAATTTATAAATATAAAGATTCAACTCAACACGTTACTACAGAAAAAATCAATACTCCATAAATAAGTAAACAAAGTTTTTAACAACGCCGGCGACTGCCTATATTTTGATACATTAGTTGTAAATTAAAAGATAGATAGGGTGCAACAAAAAAAAAAGCAACAAAATTCTGGTTTTACCTATTTTCTACAATTATGTTTTCGATTTCGACGTTCTATTATTTTGTCTGATGAATCAGTCAGTCACTCAGTAACGTCACTTTTTTCTATACATAGATGTGTGCTTTGAAACCAATACACTACTGGCAACACTTTTTTAATTACGCTATAATAAAGTTTACCATATTATTTAAATTTTCCAACATGTTTTTAGTTAGTAAAGATTACAACCTAAAAAAATTGTTACTAAATCTAGTGAAGACAACAACCTTTAATAAAAAATTCTGTATATTTGTAGTACTAAAGCTTTTTTAATTTTCTTTTATGTATCTATCAGATAAAATAATATAATAAGATACAAAAATAAGTATCTGTTGAATAACAGTTGTTATGACTTACATAAGTATCTTTAATATGATGAGAGTTGTTCTGTTTTGGTAGTGGGTTTGTCTTGTTAAATAAAAAATATTTAATAAATACACATTTAGAGATACTCATACATATACATTAGAGTGTCCTTGTGATTTTCCAAAATTAAAAAAAATGTTCTTCAAAATACCGTAAAAAGTCTTCTAGCGAACGAAAATCCCATTGGATTTTTTTTTAATATTTTTTCTATTACCAGCGTAAAATTACGAATTTTTTGATACCCATTTCGATTAAAAAATCGAAACTTATTTTTACCAAAATGTATGGGACCTATGATTTTAAAATCGCTGGTAGACCAATTAAAAAAAATAATAATATTTTTCACATATTCAGCTAGTCTTTACACATTGATTGAGGGGTGTTCCCACATCGAAATTTGGAAAATGCTTTTCGAGGGACACTCTAATGCACATACATATATGTACATATTTTCATACGTACATATGTTAATACATATTTTCATTTATGAATGAACCACAATTGCATTTGTGTTTGTGTTTTTGTTTTATTTTATTTATTTATTTTATTTTGTTTAATAAAATTTAAGCAACAATAATAAACATTTAAACAACGAAATAATTAGTAAACATTTTGATGAGATTTGAGTGGTAGTTAACATGTCAATATAATTATAGTTTTTATAAGATTTTTTGAGTCGTTTTTAAACGGAAGTTTATTGTCACATGAATCACAATGAAAAGATAATAGAATTATTGAAATTCTTAGTAATATTTTATGGTGAAATATTAGAAAATTTTATATTTTAGTTCAAATGCTACTATATATTGATCAAATTTTAAAATTACGAACAATTTTAAGTGAAACTGAGATTCGCGACATATATTCTTTATAATCAAGTGATTTGTGAATAAATAACTACACATTAATTAATTTGCAGTTAATAACATGACATTAAAAATGGTGATTAAAGGTGATGAACTGGATTTAATCAAAACAAACAAACAAATAATTACGTTAAAAAATCAAATAAATTTATTAATTAATTAATTAATGTTAAATAAATGACTTTGACCCAAATTCTGTAATGGAAAAGGGTACAAATACAAATTTCAATTAAAGTGATTTTTTAGTTCAAGGTGATTGGTGGTGAAAATTTAACATCAATATTGCTAAGGACAGGTGGAATGTAACGGAAATTTTAGTGGTTACACTTTCTTTACCACTTTATCTCTCCTCTCTCTCTCTCGCTTACCTGTACCTGTCCATCATTATTATCATGATTTTCGGAGACGCTATTTGGATTGTTTGCAGACGATGAAGTTGTGGAAGCATTATCCGCATACATTTTATTCAAATCTAAAGAAGATTTAGACTTGGACTTCGAACGACTCGAAGAACGACAACGTAAACTTTTCAGCACTGATTTTGAACGTGAATTTGAAAGCTTAAAGAAAATTTCGTTTATTATTAAAATTGTTTTTGTAATATTATTTTCTAATAAAATGCATGAATAATGATAAATGTTTTTCTTTCTAGTTTTTGGTTTAACCTTTTACTTAATTTATGGTCTTAACGGAAGTATGAGAAAATTTTTATTTAAATGTTAAAAATATATTGAATTTTGGATTTTTTTATGACTTTCTTTTAGTCAAACATTAGATGGAAATAATTTGTTATTAATTTTCATTGACATGGAATTTTTCTTGGATTAATGTTATTTTAGTTATTTTTATTTTTCTTTAAAATTTTGCGGTTTGTTTTCTTTTTTATTTTATTTTAATGTATTTCTTTTACATATGTGTGCGGTATACTTATGTGTGTTTGTATGTTTAACATGATTGGTATGCCCATTACACTTCCGGATAATTTTCACTGTACTTTTTCTATACACATATTTAACTGAAGTTTTCATATTTCAGTTACAAATATGCACATCACTTGTTTTATTATTATAGTCAATTGCGCTATAATAAAATAGTTGGAAATATCATTTAATCATATTATTAAAACAATTAAAAATTAAAAAATGCCCAAATTTTTAAAAATGTTAAGTTCTTTTTTTTTTAATTTAAATTAAAAAAAAAATAATTTTCTTACTTTTCTTAATTAACACATTTTCAAAATGTACTAAATTTTAAAAGAATTTTGTCATTGCACAAAATTTATGGCATTGAAAATTAATTCGAAATTTTTAAATAAAATTCCAAAAGAAACATACATGAAAACGTATACGTTTTTAAATATTTAATAATAATAATAATACTAATTAAGTAAAAATAAACAAATAATTTGTAAAATTGTTATGGCTATCACAAACCGACATAAAAATAATTGACTCCATCGTTTAGAAGCAATTGTTTCGAAAATATCTTCATCGAAATTATTCAAAATAGCATTACCGTTACTTTTTACCTTTGACTTTAGGCCATTGCAGCACCGTATATTTTTATATTATATTTCAGCAGAAACTGTTTCGATGTTTCATGCTTTAGCTGAATCGATAAAGTTCTTTATTTATTTCCATTATTTTAAATCAATATAAACTTTTCTACAATAAAGTCTACAATATATTCATTTTTGTCTTTAATAACTAATCGTACTGTTTAATTTATATAATAAAATTATGATTTTAATAGTTTTGTAATTTTTGAGGGTTAAAAAAAAGTATTATTTGTTTATAGTGATTGTTGTAAAAAAGTAACTACAACAACGCACTTGGCATTTGTAATCATATTAATACGCGTAAAATAATATACATACATACATGCAAACATTATTAAATCAATTGAAAAATATGACAGACCGTACAAGCATAATCGTAATAAATATACGTAAAAAAATATATAAAGAAATTAACCAAACAAAAAAATCAAAATTAATAAAAAAAAAAATTATAAAATTTTTATAAAATCAATTATAATGATTTTCTAAAAATATTATAAACAATTATGTACAAAATAAGTTACGTTTAAATATTTATTTGTGTAAATTATGTTTATATTTTTAAATATATTATTAAATTTATGTACATCTACTAATTATAATATATTTATTGCAACTTTAGTTGTTTTTTTTTTATGTTGTTAATTTTTTTAATCTTGTATTATTGTCTATTTTCTGCATGCCTGCGTTTTTAATGTCATGCTCTAAATATATTGGCTTTTATTTGTTTATTCTTTTGTATTTACAATTTTAATAGTTGAGTTTTAATTTGATATATTTGTCACATGTTTTTTTTTTTTTCTTCTTCTTTTTTCGACATAAAAGTCAGTTCACTGTATTCATTTATAACCAGAGACCAAAGATAACTGGTCCACTTATCAAAATCACAAAAATTGCAAGTTATTTTAAATCATAAAAAAAAATAAATCACACTAAATAACTGGTATAAAGAGATTTATTTTTATTTACATGGTTCAATAAAACCTTTACAACTTTTTGTTGTTTTTTATGGTAAAGAGTAGAGGAGACAATTATTATCTGCACTCATAATTAATAACTGTTTGCAATTCTCTGCCTAATTTGTTATATATTTCGTTATTTTTAAGAAATAGATGGCAATTAATGTTTAAAAAACTTTTTAATTTTAATATAAAATAGTACAATTCCATTTACTTTTTTTAATCATAGAAATCAATGTTAAATGCTGACTTTTATCAAAAACAATGTCTTAAAAATAATTCATCTTGAGTTTTATTTTCTTTTACTATTCCAATTTGTTTAGCCATTTATTTAAAAATTTCTGATATAAATCACACTTTCAGCGAGTTAATATAAAAATCAATTTATAAATGGTAAATTGTGCTTAATAAAAGCAAAAATATAAGTGGACCAGTTTGTTTTTGGTATTAGTTTATAACTATTTTTATGGAACTTTATGAAGATTTTTAGAATGTTTTAAAAGCATGAAATACTGTTTAAAAATGTGTACTATTATTTTATTTATAAATTATTAATCCCGTTTTTTTTTTTTGGGTATCAAACATAGAAATAATTAAAATCAGATGAAAAAGGCAACCATGGATCAGAACTTGGCTTCAGTTGGGTTAACATATCATTTTTAAATAATAAGAGAAGATTATATATCACAACGGTTATCAAATGGGGGTCCGTAAGGACATACCTCGGTGGTCGCGAAGATATATTGGTTTTTAAATAAAACTATTAGTATAATGTTAAAATAAATTTGAAATCTTAGGTGAAAAAAGATTTGGAAAGCGATTAACAATTCTATATGCCAAACAAAGATATCTTATTTTAAGCCCTTTTAACTCCGCCCCTTCCAAACTAAATATTGTACGCACCTCTGCTACGCCTACAACAAATTTTACGAAAATCTGTGCACTATGCAATGGCGCCAAGAACATAATCAACAGATTTAGTATTTCAGTTGAAATATAGGCGAAATTTATCGGCTTATTGACTCTGGAAACTATTTAGCTCTATTTTTTACATAATGTCGTAAAATTTAATATTATTTTTTTATGTTTCCATAACATTTTATTATCGATGCGCGATCTTGCGAGAGCCCTTGATATATGAAATTTAAACATTCAAAATCCATTTTTAATCAATTACAAAAATATACATTAAATTTATTTTATATTAAATTAAATCAAAAACATTTTTTCAAATGGTACTTAAGGCTAATTAAATTTAGCTTCAATTAATATTTGGAAAATTCCATTTAAATTTATGACAAAAAAATATCATGAGATTTCTCAAATTAATGCAAAATTTCGCAAATATTCATCATTAATATATTTGCCCCATTCCCATTAGATCTACTAATATAAAAAACAAACAGACAAATAAAATAGTGTATGATTGCTCTCAATAAATAATAAAAATAACACTTGGGGAATACAATTAAATCAAAATCCCCTCTCGAACAAACAACAAATACATTATATACGAATCAATTGTATTAAAAGTAAAATAAATAATACGAGTAGTAAGTCGGGTAGAGTGGTAATAATAATAATAACAATAATAACAATAATGGCTAAAATTTAATAAACCTTGTGGTTGTTTAGTTGATTTGCTTGTTTATGGGTTTCTATACAATAAATATATTTATCGGAATGATGACAGTCTAACATCAAATATTAATTCTGTTGAAACTCATACTTACACACAGATCAAGAGTAAGACAGACAGTAAGACAGACAGTGAGCAATAGAAAATTATGGCAATAATAAATAATATAAGAAATAATTGGTATTTATAAACATATATACTGGAATAATATTCAATCAAAATAAAATTATTACAATTGAAATAGAAAACTAATAGTAAAATTACTTTAGGCGAAGGCGAATTTTATAGCTCCACTATAAATCAGAAATAATAATTTAATATGATTAGAAAACAGTTTGAAATGAATTTAGAATCTTAGTTTTTGAAATATCCTGTTTTGATCTGCAAAAACTTTTAAATTAAAGAGTATTAAAATTAAAAAATAAAATAATTTGAAATTTTTTTGGAAAAAAGTGGTCTTTAATAGATTTAAGCACAAACTGTATAATTAAAAAATCGTTGTTTTTTTTCTTCAAGTGTTTCAAATGCTATAACGAAATTAATTACCTTTCTATTCATTCCAACTTTTACCGACGTTACAAAAAATTAACAATAATTTTTATTAATCAAACAATCAATCATCAATTTTTTTAACATTTTATTGTTAATAATATATAGTACTTTGTATGATGAATAAAAGTACCAACAATTGTTGTCAAAAACTTAAGACATTTGTCTAACTGTCAGTCAGTCATTTAGACCAGTTTATATATTCATTCATTCAAGTTATAGAAAGTTTATTTACTTTTTTGTTTATTGTTTACAACAAAAACGTATAAAAATATTTCATACATTTTTAAAATTGTTAACCAATGAATTAAGAGGAAAATAGCAAAAAAAATTAAATAAAATAAATAAAAACACTAGTAGCAAATTTTGAAATAATAAACCCAAAAAAATAATAATAATAATAATAATAATAATAAAAATATTAGCATTAATAAACCAACATATGTTGTGGTGGCAATGTGTAACATTATTATTTGGCAAAAAAAAAAAGAAATTAAAAACCTGAATCTTTTAGGGTAACTTTAAAATAATTTTATACACATTTAACCAGTTTTGGTAAGAAAATTTGATATAGATTAAAGATAATGAGTGTCCGCGTTAGCAATTTTTTTTTTTAAATTTTAAAAAATAATGTTGTTATTGTCTGTATTTTCTTACAGGTCTAGAAGCTAATGAAACTTCAACTTTCACTATTGAACTTTTGTACTTATGTCACTCCTGATTTATTTACATGTATTATTTATCTTTAATAATACAAAATAAATATCAAGAAATTACTAATGTTGTTATTGTCCTGTTTATGGTCTCTCGAACGTGATCAGGTTGACGACGGTGCAACTAGATCTATATGCACTTCGTCAACGTATTCTATTCCCTGCCCTAAATTCCTGGTTCTGCAACTTTATAATAATGTACCGAGACCCCTTTATTGAGGTCTCTCCGTGGTGAGTCAAATGGTGAAAATAGTTAAAAATATTCGTTCTAAATCTTTTTCAATACAACTTTAGGACCATGAGGAACCGCTCCTGTTTTTTTTCATATCCTACAACTTAAGCTGGCCTAAACCTCTACTATCACCGTGTGAAATTTCATTAAAATTGGACAGGGGTTAGGTTAAAGCAACCTGATCGGAATCATAATGTTTATGTGACAGTTGTGTAAAAGACACTAGCGTTGAAATTTTCCTGTTCCTTGCTTAGACCTTCACAAGCTTCAAGTTAGATCAATATTTAATGCCAGCAATCAGGAACTTAAGAATTCAAACCACCACCAGTCACGATAAATATGTTCTTTATAAATTGGAAAAAGATCTCCTTGCAAAGGGCCATTACCGCGCGACTACACGTAAAATAAATAGCTTATGTTTGTCAGATTCTGTGGGGATCTAAAGGTTCAAATTCTGCTGCAATTTCCAACTCAAGACTAGAGAGTTGTGGAAAGGAAAGAAGACTATTGTTGTCCTGAATGTAGAGTCCATGGAGATACTAACGGAAAAACACAGAATCTGCTATGATATTTCTCCGGGTTAACTGGAGTGGCAACGATCGCATTCCATGTTCAACAGTAATTAGTTCCTTGCAAACAAACGAGAGCAAGGTAGCATCATTATCTTAATTTATTTTTTAACTCCTACAAATTAATTATCTTCTTAAGGATATTTTAACTTTTATATAACAAAAGTTTCTACACGTAAATATGTACAATTTTAATTTATTGTCAATAATAGCATCGCTGACAACTTGTTGCCATTTAGACTCAATTAAAATTCAATAAATTTTATTAAATTTCAACGACTTTAAAAACACAACCATATTTTAATCAAATAAATGTTAAAATGATGATGTGGCAAGAGAAATCGGTTTCAAAATGTTTGGTACAGTGTTACGCAAAAAATAAAAAATTAAAGATAAAAAAACTAATGTAAACAGTTGCCACAAATTCATATTGCATTAAAGAGCATTAATGTAGCTACTGCTACTGCTGCAACATAAATAATCAAAACTCAATTATCTTATGGATTTATTTTAGTTTATATTAGACTAGTGAAAGTTGTGTTATGTTTATTGTTAATGTGTTGTCATTTTAACACATTTTAGTGATAAGTTAATACAAAAACGTCTTAAAGTGGAATAAAACGAACGAACTTTAAATTATGAAAATTGTATATGCAAATATTATTTTGCAATAAATATGACATTTAAAATTAATATTTCTTCTATGGAAGTTAAAATGAAGAATGACTTAATTGCCAGATGTAAAAGATTGATTAGAACACTTGTTTGCGGTAAAATCCGTAAGCCATTTGAATTAAATGTTTTTCGAAAAATATTCTTTAGTTTATATTTAATTAAGCTATATTTTTCAGAAATATATACATTTTTTCTGTTTATGTTTTTTTTCCTCAAGCTAAATTTATTTCTAGAATCAAAATTAATTAAAAAGATATATAAGCAGTTACCAGCGGAAATTTCAAGATATGATACAGCAATTATTTTCTTTATGACACAAATGTTGCACAAATAATTAAACACGTTAAATAAAAATAAATTGTTACAATCTGAACTTACAACAGTATTTCAAAATTAAAAGCATGAATTGTAAATATTTACAATTATTTAGCACTATGGGAAAAATATAAATTATCAAAATAATAAGTATAAAATAATAAACAATAATTATTTTACTTTTTTGTTGAAAGTGAAAAATTTTGTTTAAAAAAATAATTATCAAACATTTTTATTTATGATGATTTGTAACAAACCCTGCGGAAAATTTTTGCCAATTGTTCCTCTGTACCAGTTGAATACCAATTGACCAGTTGAGAACCATTTGACACAAACGCACTCACTATTTAACAACTGAGAGTCGTTTTATAACATGCTTGTTAAGTGCACAATTAGCACGGATTCGATTCGGGGTAACGCCATCGGCATTAAGGAAAAATCATAAAAAAATAAAACATAAAAATAAAAAAAATGTTTAAAAAGTAAACTAATACCGAATTTTTATCAAATTTTTTGTTATATTAATCGACACTGAACATGTCCTCTAGGACCAGTACTGTGACTTATCCTGCAACCTGTCCCAAGGGGCTAATTAGCCACCTCCAATGACAACCCCATGTAAA
>MINK01188122.1:6102-17120 GCA_001735545.1 Phormia regina
ATGGAAGTTGATGGAAGAAAATCACCCAGCAGCTTTCATCAATTTCCCCTTCCATGAACTGTCAAATTTTGTCTCCCTCTTGCTCTCAATTGCAAGATTTTTAAAGTAAACGGATTCGATTTAGCAAGTTCCAGCAACATTTTGTGATAATTATCACAAAATATCAGGTACGCGAACGCAGCTATTTACGCAATTTAATAAATTTTTTCTAAAAACTAAAAACTTTGACTTGAGCGAATTACAGCACTATATTGGAAAGAATTTATCGAAAATATTGATTATTTGACGAAATAATGGTTTCAAAATAAAAATAAAAAATGTGACTTATTTATAAGCGAAGTGGTGCATAATTGCTAAATAATTTTTGTAAGCTTAAAAATGAGGAAAACGGCAAAGTATGCATAAATATGTACACACGTACATATATAATCAGACTTAAAATGTACTATGTATGTACTTGATTTTCATTATATGCCACCAATAAAAAATTAATGTAATTTATATTAATTTATTTCCTATTATAAGTTTAATATTTCATCGGAAAAAGTATAAACAATTTTTATTAACATATAAAAAACGTAATTTTCCATATTGACGAGTTTTTGACGATTTCCAATATATAATTTTACGCTTTTAATTGTTGTCTCTTGTCTTATAATTTATAACTTTTAACAGTTATCTGTAATGCGTAGAGTTTATACCATATACATTTGAGATTTTTATGTACACAGATGGACAAAAGTCACCGTCATTTGCATTTATGTAAGTTTGAAATACATAAAACAAATTATATATAAAAATAGTTTAATTCTGCATAAAATATGGTTTATTAACAAAAACAAGTGTTTATATATAAAATCACGGTCACTGCATCTTTATATTAAAAAAACTTTAAGAAATTTCGCTCTTGCCCACTCTACTGTCTAAATTCGTGTAAAGTGGTACCTTTTAGACTGATCTGTGAAAATTTAATTAAAAAAAATTTGCTAACGCTACTTCTATTAAAAATGAGTGAAAAAGAAAAAAAAAGTACAACTGAACGAAGAAAAAACTATTTTAAGTGCGTACAAACAAAATAAAACGATCCGGAAATCGGCACATTGGTTAACCGTCCACGTACCACCATTTCTGGAATTTGCTTTCAAAAATATGCTTAAAGAGAAATTAATGGAGGAATGGGAGAAAATTAATCTGGAAGTGACGAAGTGTTTTGATCAAGCCTTATTTTTTTCTGCAAAAAATAAGGCTTAATCATTATTGCACAAAATACAAAATTTTCACCAAAATAAAATTAAATGTTTTTTTTTTACAGATTTTAAGTGATGACCTAATAGTTGACCAATATGGACGTCAATCCTTGTTATCCACTTATGTGCAGTTTCAAAGCAAGATTCCCCATCCTTTCAGTGGAAAACGTCGTATAACCTGTAGTCGCAGCAATGCCGAAGAAATGCATAGCTCCTCTTCTGCGGATACTTACAGCATTTACGATAATGTTGTAGCTGGACGCAGTTTGGACCGCAAAGAATTGGCCATGGAAATTTCACCAACATTTTTAGGCCGAGATGGTCAGATACGTCTGTTGCATGAAGAATTAGCTCTACATTGGGTAGTAGCCAGTGGACGTGCTGCTGATTTAGCCATGAGTAATTCATGGTTTTTATTTGAATTGATTGTCAAATCAATGATAGAACATTTGGATTTTACACGTTCACTGCAAGCTCCGAGAAAACAAAGATTTCCCCATCAATACACTGACGATATATCTACTTTGGTTCACTTGGTCACTACTAAAGTTGTGGGTTATCATAGCAATGAACCCAAATTGGCTCAGTGCCTGAATGCCAGTTTAAGTTTCTTTATATTTGATTTGTTTAGTGTCATGGATAGAGGTTTCATATTTGGTCTCATAAAGACCTATTATAAAGTCTTGATATCGAAAAATGCCTCCATACCGGATTTGATGAATTATAAAATAGATTTCTTACGTATTGTGTGTAGTCATGAGCATTATGTAGCCTTAAATTTGCCATTTGGCACACCATATACAACAAAATCTGCTCCCTGTAGTCCAACGCCAAGTACTAACTCTAGCACTAGTGGAACATCATACGTAAGTACTTTTTAACAAAAAAAAAACTAATGGTAGAATCTTTACCAAATATTTATATGTAGGGATCCATTGAACGCGCTTTACATGCCGATTTAAGCATAGAATTTAGACAGCAACATTTTCTAGTTGGTTTGGTTTTAAGTGATTTAGCCACTGTGTTGGAAGTGCCGTAAGTTTTTTTTTTTTTTTCATCTATTAAATTATTTATGAACTTGTAATATTTTCTCTTTTAGAAATCCGCAACTACACGGCAAAGCTATAAGATGCATACGCAATTTGATGACTTCTCATGATTTGGATCCCCGCTACAGTGATAGTGAAGCTAGAGCTCGTGTTGCTTCTTTATATTTACCTTTGCTGGGTATAGTAATGGACGCCATACCGCAATTACATCAATATCTTACCGACTCTAATGATCGTTTACATAATATGGGTCTATTAGATGATTATCAGGGTCCACATTCTACTATAGCCACTACAACCATAAGCCCTGAAGTAGCTTATGCCATATCGGGTTCCAGATCTTATGCCTACTTAAATGATCATGTAAAAAACAAATCTCCTCTAAGTAGTGAAAACACTCGTCACCTTTTAGCTTGTTGCACTTGGATATTGAAGAATATCGAGAAAACTGCTTTGTATAGATGGACTTTGGGTCTATCCCCTCATAGAGTGCATCAAATGTTACAAGTCTTAAATACTTGCATACCTTGCTTCGAATATAAAGGTCAAAAGCGTTTGCCAGTATTAAAACGTAATACGCAAAGTTTCCGCAAACCCACAGATCTTAAGGAGAAATTGGAGGAGTGTATACGAGGCACTAACTCTGCTCGTTATGATTTAATAAATCGTCGTAAAGATCGTAATTCTACTGAGAAATTTCGTTGGCGTAAAGATCAAATGCCTTACAGGGCCCAATTTTATGATACCATCACGAAAACTGATCCTGAATTAGAGTTGAGTCACTATATCGAGGGATCGTTGGCAACCGAAATCACTTTAGTAATATTAGACTGTTTAGAAACCATCGTTCAAGTGGCTACGAACTCTGAAGTGCATCATAATCTACTGGGTACTGTATTGAAAGTATTACTTCATGCTTTGTCGCGTAACCAGAGTACTTTGGCTCTTAAGAATCTTTTTGCATCACAGAGATCATTGATTTTTAAGTTTCCCAATCTATTATTCGATGAAGAGACCGACATTTGTGCTGATTTATGTTTGCTCTTGCTTAAACATTGTGGCTCACAATTACCCGGCATAAGATCGCAAGCAGCCGCCTCTTTATATCTCTTGATGAGGCAAAACTTTGAAATTGGCAATGTAAGTACTTTATTGATGTTTCCAAATATAGTTTAGACTGTTGCCAAACAAATTGTATTATAATTTTTCAGAATTTCGCACGCGTTAAAATGCAAGTAACTATGTCACTGTCCTCTTTAGTGGGCACAAGTTCTTCATTCAGCGAACAATCATTGCGTCGCGCCCTTAAAACAATTTTGGTGTATGCCGAGTCCGATTCAGATCTTCAGGATACTTCATTTCCAGAACAGGTACAAGATCTTCTATTCAATCTTCATATGATTCTCTCGGATACGGTCAAGATGAAAGAATATCAAGAGGATCCTGAAATGTTACTGGATCTAATGCATCGTATTGCCAAAGGTTATCAAAATAATCCAGATTTGCGTTTAACCTGGTTGGAGAACATGGCCAAGAAACACAAGGAACGTGCCAATCACACTGAAGCTGCTATGTGCTTTGTGCATTCTGCTGCATTAGTGGCCGAATACTTAAGCATGTTAGAATCACAACCTCATTTACCAGTAGGCGCAGTTAGTTTCCAGAAAGTCACTCCAAACTCTTTGTTAGAATCGGCAGTTTCAGATGATGTTCTTAGTCCTGGCGAAGATGGCATATGTCTCGGTAATCATTTCACGGAATCGGGCTTAAAGGTTTTGTTAGAAGAAGCTGCCAATTCATTCCAAATAGCTGGGATGTATGAAGCAATGAATGAAGTTTATAAAATACTCACACCCATCTGTGAGGCCAATAGAGATTTCCAGAAATTAAGTAAAATTCATGGAAAACTTCAAGAGGCCTTTAATCGCATAGCTCAACTTCAGGGTAAGCGCGTTTTTGGTACATATTTTAGAGTGGGTTTCTATGGTGCCAAATTTGGTGACTTGGATCAGCAAGAGTTTATCTACAAGGAACCGACACTAACGAAGTTACCCGAAATATTCAGTAGGCTACAAGTAAGTATGGCACTCAAATTTAATATAATCTCTACTTATTCACTCAAATCTTGGTTTTTCCAAGTAAAAGTTTTAATCAAAAAAATTAGTTTCCCCAAATTCATCACTTAACATATGTTTTTCCATTTTTTTTTTTAATCTGTATTTTTTAGAACTTTTATGCTGATCGTTTTGGTCCAGACTCGGTTCACATCATTAAAGACTCTAATAGCGTGGATGTTAATAGTCTGGATCCCGAAAAGGCTTACATACAAATTACATATGTTGAGCCATATTTTGAGAACTATGAGCTCAGACATCGGGAAACATATTTCGAAAGAAACTTCAATATAAGTATGACCATTAAATTACTTTAAAAAATATATATTTTTTTCAACACCTGTAAATATTCCAGAACGCTTCATTTTTGCCACACCATTCACGAAATCCGGTAAAGCTCACGGTGACTTACACGAACAATGCAAACGCAAGACCATTCTTACAACAGCCAATCATTTCCCATACGTCAAAACACGTATTCAAGTCATAAATCGCCAACAAATCATTTTGGATCCGATTGAGGTGGCCATTGAAGACATCCAAAAGAAAACTTTAGAATTGGCAGCTGCCACAAATCAAGAACCGGCCGATCCAAAAATCTTGCAAATGGTTTTACAAGGCTGTATTGGCACTACGGTCAATCAAGGGCCTATGGAAATGGCTGCCGTATTTCTATCGAATCTCTCGGATGGTGTGACTATACCAACGAAAAATCAAAATAAATTACGTTTATGTTTTAGAGAATTCTCAAAACGATGTGCCGATGCTCTCAAGAAAAATCGAAATTTAATCTTGTCTGATCAAAAAGATTATCAGCGTGAATTAGAACGTAATAATGAACGTTTTGTGGAACGTTTAACCCCATTAATAACGTTAACACCCACGCAGGCGCAGGGTGTAGTAAAGTAAGTTGGCTCTTTAATAATTTTTCTTTGAGACCAATTTTAATTTGATCTATATTTTTTCAGAGCAAATGCCGCTAGTAATCGTAGTACACCTTTAAAATGGTAATTTAACGAAATCGTTTTAAGTATTTAGAAAACCTTATGTATTTTTATATTCGCTTTTTTGCTTTCACCTTTTTTAACATTTTATATAATCGAATATTTTCTTTCTTCCTCTCCCTTTCATGTCTGTTCGAATATTGGAATTCGCTAATTTGTAATATTTTTATATTTTATAGTGTTTCCGATTATTTCAAGTAATATATGTATTTAGTAAATACTAAATTTAGAAAAGTACTTAAGTTTTAGAGTACATAATTTTGAAAACTAATCAATTAATTGTCCGCCTAACTTTGTAAAATATTACAAAATATTCTATAACTGGAATTTAATTAGATTTTTATATTATGTACTTTAAAACATTTTCAAACCAAAAATTAAACACCAAATTTAAATAATAAAAATGCAATTTTTCGTAGTCATATACATACATATAAATAATTATATACACTCACTTTAAAAACACATTTCATAAAATTTTCGCTAAAAAATTAACACACATCATTCTCATCATCATATTTATTCAAAAAGTATTCAAACTAGATTTATATACAAACACATAGATACATACATACATTTTATACTTTTATAGCATATGCAATAAAAATTTTTACAAAAATTAAAAAGAATTTTGTTTTAAAATAATTGAAAGCACATGTCACATGTGTATAGATGGGATTCTACCGGGTAAATTTCCAGTATTTTCCTTTTTGGGGTATTTAAAAATAAATATGCATTTCATTTTAAAATTGAAATGTACTTTTATCGGTGAAAATATTGATGTAAAATTTTTATCGCACTTAAATATTTTGGAAGTTATAAGGCTTTGAAATTCGAATTTCTCTAAGAAACTCCCTGAAAAGTCCTATTAAGAAAAAATAGTTAAAAAAATTAAAATTATTTTTGCACTAAAAATTACAAAATATTTTTATTTTATTTTTATTTTAAGAACAGTTTATTTATGTTGCCTATAACAGTTACTGTTCAACTTTTTTAGATATTTCTCAACGCACCGTCTATACTAGCCTTTTTCTTGTTCGCACATGAACAAAACGTCGGCAGAGAAATACACATACACACAATTTTTTCCATTTTGTTTTGAGTGGGCAGAACATTTGTCGAACAAATCATCATTTTTTGTTTGTCGACAGTGTCACTTCGATACATGGTTGCTCGAACAATTGTGCGAACAAGAACAAAACAAGAACATGCTGGGTCCACGGCGCGTAAAGAACAGCAATTTTTTCGTTTCCAAAAATTGTTATAATAGTTACTTTAAGTCCTTGCTCTAATCAGTTGTTACTCGTAGAAGAAGGTAAATGGAATATTTAGAACATTTGCAAAACATTTTTGTGTTGTTTTAATTATTGTAATTTTTAAATAGGTCATGGTATTTATTTTATTCTGTACATCGTATACTTTAATATATTTTATTAAAGATATTTTAACAATAAAAACTAAATGATTTAACAAAATATAACATTTTTGGTATATAATACACACAAAATCACTGAAAATTAAAGGCAAAACCTTTAAGACTTTCAAAAAATTTATTTTGATCTGAAGCATCATGGATTAAATTTAATTTACTGACATAATTATAAGCATCTTCAGTATTATTGGGGGGTTTTAAATGATTTACATTGTCGTTAGTACATTTTTGCCACTCCGATAAATCGACATTTATATTATAGTAATTTGTTTCAGCTATTATGTCCTTAGGCAAAACGTGAGAGTTTTGTAACTTTTGTAAAAATTTCACTGAAATTAAAAAATTCTTCAACATTAAATTTCAAGTTCTCAAAATTATTTAACAATTCAAAATTTGCTTACTGTTAATATCGTTAAATTGCAATTGTTTTGAATTATCTGACCACCATTTAATGATTAGGCAGAGATAATGTTTTGTCGTTTCTTCAGATTCTTTAAAAAGGCATGTCAAATAGTTGTCACAAAATATGACATGTAAAAGTTGTACGGATAATCGTGAAATTTCGGCCACCTGTAATGTACCTGTCCGCAAACAGTTTTAGAAATTATATTCATTTTGAAAACAACAACAAACAAAATACTTACAATGTTCCCTTTTATGCATTAGCCACTGTCTAAGCAATTGAAAAATTAATGTCACTACACTTAGACATAATTTAACATAACATTCACATCTAGGATTCGTAGAATCTGTAGAATTTTCGGGGCCTGCTGTAGTCGAAGACGAAGAAATATTAGATTTTGTAGTTAGATTTGTAGTTGAATTTTGTTCAGTTGTTTCGAAGTCCATTTTATTATAGTTACTAGTATTATTTAATGGATCACGGCGGCTTTCATTATTGGCCTCATCTTCCTCGTCGTACAAAGGTAATAATTTTTGTATAAATTTTGGTGGTCTCTGAAAGCACTGATATACAAATCGTACATGATTTAAACATATTATAACAAGAAGATTAAAATTCTGCAAATGTAGACGAGTACTTAAAGGGAAGGCAATTTCTAAAAGACCACAGTAAACCTAGAAGTTAATAAAAAAAAAAAAAACTAAATATAATAATTGTTACTAAGTTCTGTGTCATTTAGAGCTTTTTCTTCACAAAAAAGTATTTCTACTACATACCTGCATCAAACATGATTGATTTGAAAATCTATATGTTGATCGTACTCGATCGGCCACAAATGTCGATTCTGGACTATTTACACACAACAGTTCTAATGCATTGGGTAATCTACAAATTTGTCTTAGGCCAACTGATATTTCTCGAAAAATCCAAGCGCTGGGACGAGCAAATACCAAAGCTTTTAAGAGATCAACCAACATTTCTATACAACTTACAGGCGTAGCGAACGAAACATGTAGTAATAAACTGTTTAACCATATAGCTAATGCTTCCAACACACCAAAGTGTTCGCAAATTTCACGAGCAAATCCCAATTTCGCAACAGAATCTGTAGCAATTTGCAAAAGATAGTATTCACCATGTTTATGTTCGAGTATAGAACCAGTTAAAACTGGCACTTGCTGGCAAATAATGGACAGGGCAGCAAAATAACGTCTTAAACATAAACATCGTTCATCATCGTACAATTCTGTGGGTTCTTGTAAACAACGAACGTTTTTATCCCCTTTTTCCAGTGATTTAGTATTGGTGAGAGAGTAATCATGATAAGGATGTATACGACGATTTTTAGGAAATTCTAAGCTGTGGATATAAGACCAAAATTCTGGTAATACTTTGCTTACAGAGTCAATGCAACATTTTGTATAGTTGTCGGGCAATTTTTCAACCCCTAATAGTTGCAGTTGAGCCAGTTTTGTTTGTATGTTTTCCAATTCAAGTTCGAAGAGGGATCTTTGTTTCTTGGAACTTCCCTTATCTAATGACTGTTCATATATCTGTGGGTGAATTTGGTTAAGGGTACATTCTTCTAATTTAGTTGCTAATGTTACAGCTAAGTCCAAACTTGGCATTCTCAAAAGACATTTTGCCAATCTACGCTGTTGATTGGTGGTCGCTGATGCGCCAGAGCGTGGATCTTTACGTTTTTGTTTAATGTTCACTTGTCTGATGGATTCATCACAAAAACTTTGTTGCAATCGCTGAGTATCATCCCCATATCGCATTTTTACTAAAGAACATTCCATTTCTTTCATACGGACTTCGGCCTCTTTGGCCTGTACTGCCTTTGCCAATTCATCCATTTTAGATTGACATTCGTTTTGAGCATTTTGAGCACTTAAAATTTTTTCCATTTTTAATGTTTGAGCTTGTTGTTTTAAATGACGCAACTCATCGCGCAGCAACGATGCTTCGCCTTCTTTGGAGGCCATTTTTGTCTTTGCCTCTGTCAAATCCTTGCTCAACTTAGAGTTCTCCTTCTTCAGGACATCTACTTTTTCCATTAGAAATTTAATTTGTCTCTCTGATGCCAATTGTCTACGTGCAGCACTTTGACTAGAGGGTAAAGTTGATTCTGGGCCGGTGTTTTGGGATAATACAAATTCTATAACATCCTCTGAAGCCTGTTGCTGTGTAACTTTCGGCTGAGGTTTTTGTGCTTTTGAACTTGGCGAAGGTGCTGGAGGAGGTGGTGCAGGCTTTTTAAATTCAACTGGATCTTTCATTTGCACGGCAGCCAATAATTCAAAGTCATCATCATCGTCTTCAAACATTTGTGATAAAATATCTGGTCCTGGTATATCACACGCTACTTGCCGCTGTGTACTTGTTGTGGCTGCATTGCCAAATTCAGTAAATGTTATTTCACTTTCGGTCATGTTCATTCCACTGAGCTGTTGTTGCTTTTCGGCAGCAACTGCTGCTTCAGCAACTTGGGTGGCCAATAGTATGACATCGTCGTCATCATCATCCCAGAAATCGTTAGTACTATTTTTAAGTGGTGATACATTTCGAACTTTTGAAGAGGTTGACCGAGCTTGTCCATCTGAAGTATTTCTGCTGCAGATACTTATATCCAGTTTTGGTTTCTTCATAGAACGCCCAAATTCTTTCATGGGTTGAAATCGTTTAGACATTTTGAATTATTACTTTTTAAAATTGTAAAATATAATTATTTGCTACATAAACTCTAATAACTTTTGGTTTGGAAAAAAGCCGGTAAAAAACTAAAAAATCATAGACCAGAAATCGGCGTTAAACAATTTCAACGGCGGCGACAGCATTTCTAAAAATTGAAAATGTCCGTGGAGATAACAAACTTTTTCTTCTTCCTTTTTCAGAGAGTAACAAACTTCTCAACTAACTTTTTCAACACAATCCCTTTTGCAGTGGACGAGAAGATAACAAAGTAAAATAACAACCTACTCAATTTGTTCTTCTTCTTTTAGAAATGTTAGTACTAATTTTGATAAAGAAATGGCAAATAACAAGTTGGCAAATATAGATATCGTAAAACCAGGTTTGTTGAATGAATTCTTAACAAACTTTTTACGAAAAATGATTTAAAACATTCAAAATTAATATCTTCGTTAAAAGAAATTTATGGAATAAATAAAATATCTCTTTTTAATTCAAATTTTTGCAATTATTTAATTGTAAATTAGTATTATTATAGTTTTTGAAATTGCTCAAAAAACCTGTTCTATAACATTGTTCGACCTATGGGGTCCAAACAAAAAGATGTGACAAAAATCGGTTAGTAGGGTCTGATTGAGGAAGGTCTTGGCTACATTTTCTCATACTTGGTTTTTCCCGTAGAACCCTTCTGTTCATACAAAATTTTCAAAAAAATATTTAATTTTTAACTGTATTTTTTTAACTGTTTATTTTTTGTTTAAAAATACTATTGGTGTTTTCAAAAAAAATCACAAATAATTTTTTCAAATCAAACAATTTGTATTAAAAGGATATGTAAATATTTTAATATTTAAATTTTTTACAAATATTAATATAAAATATTATCATCTGAAAATACCTTTAGTAGTGAAAAGGAACTACAGTCCTTTTTTAAACATATGGTTGTCATTGATAAGATTTTATTGCTTCAGAATAACTTCTCTTAAAACTTTTAATTAAAATCTTTCTTTGGCCTATTAAATAACAAAAGTTCTTTAAAATTTGTTAAATTTTAATTTTGTTAGAAATTATTACA
>MINK01188123.1:0-23400 GCA_001735545.1 Phormia regina
TTTCTGTTGTATTAATGACTTTTGAAATAATTCAATCGTTTGTAAGCGAAAGCATTCGGTAGATTTTACTTTATAAAAAGTGTTCTATGGCCTTCAATCGATACTTATAACTAGTGCAAGAGTTAAGTCCAATAAAAAACTTCCTTTAGCAAATAAGGAATTAAAATAACAATGTATATGTATGCACAGGAAAACCACAAATATGCATTTTTTTTTTCATTTTTCTTGTGCGTTGAATGAAACCATCGATTACATACGTATGTATGTGTATATTTATTTACCCATTTCATAGCAAATTAAATATTTTATCATGATTCATTGATGTTGAGACCATATTTAAAGTATATTTCGTTACTTTTAGAATATAATTAATATATTTTATGACACTATGAAGCTACTTTTTATACGTCATGATAGATTTCGAATTTAACTTTAACTAAAGTGAGGAAGTTAACGGACACTTTAACCGTTTTTGGTTATTATAAGTATAAATTAAGCAAAAAATTACAGATAAGCTAAAGGGCAAGTCATCTGACCTTAAAATTTTAACGTAAGGTTTATACGTTTGATGTTGCCATATTTTCTACTTTATAAAGTAAACAAAAACAGTAAAATTTATTTAAATTAAAAAAAATAAATGCTTATAATGGAAAACAAACAACGAATTTTTTATATAAATGAATTGGAAGATATTTTTGAAAGTTCCCAACAACCAAATAGAGCGGCTAAAAAGTTTCGTAAGCAAGTTAACTATTTTACATGTTTCAACGAAAATGAATTTATGCAAAGATTTCGATTGTCGAAAAACCCATGCCAATATATTTTGAAAAAAATTCGCGGCTCTTTACTCCCCACTTGTGACAGGTTTGTTCCAATGCATCTATGTACACATAAAATCAATTAATAGAAGTTCTTTCAGGCATTATTCTGTATCACCTGAAAACAAATTACTAATAGCGCAGAGATTCTACGCAAGCGGGGGTTTCCTGATAACAGTCGGTGACTTTTGTGGTGTAAGTGTTTCCACAGCAAGCCGTATAGTTAAAGAAATATTATATGCCTTAGCTACTTTGTCGAAAGAATTTATTAAATTCACTTCTGATTCAAGGGATATGCAGCAAACAGCTGCAGATTTCTTTGCAATCGCAAAGTTCCAAAAAGTTATTGGTGCCATTGATTGTACACACATTCGCATTCAATCGCCAGGAGGAAACAATGGTGAAATATTTCGTAACAGAAAGGGTTGCTTTTCCTTGAACGTTCAAGCGGTCTGCATCGCTAAGTTAATGTTTCTAGACATAGTTGCTAGATGGTCAGGGCCAGCACACGATAGCAATATATTTAAAAACAGCGGCTTAAAATTTCGTATGGAAGAGGGCCATTTTAAATCTTATTTAATTTTTTTAAATGTAAAAACTTTGTTTCGTTACTCCTATATAAAATTACACAACTAATATTTAAGTTTTGAAAAAAATGGTTATGTAAATATATGATGAATTCTTTATTATAGTTTTGTTTGTATTATTAATAAAGAGTGTATTATATATTTAATATTAATATTATGTATTTTAATAGCTTTTCCTTTATAAATAATACAAACAAAAACATAATAATATTCAAAATATTTTTTTAAAGGTAAACGTAAAAGAGAATTGCCCATATATTTGTATAGCAATCATAAAGTACTGCGAAGTGTGCCAAGCTAAGCTTGTAATTAAGTTTAATACAATATTATATTTTATTAATAAACTTTCTTCTTCCTTGTCAATAACCTCTATAGAGCTGTCCAATTCTGGCCAATTTTCATCATTTTCAGTTACTATATAAAAAAGTTATTTTTAATAAAACAAATTATGGTTCTTTATTAATATATACAAACTTACAAAAATCACTATCAAAACCGTTTTTTAAACCTGTAGCCGAATCTCCCAACATGGAAGCAATTTTTGAAGAAAGATTGCTTTAGCATTTCATAATTGTCCGGCAAAGCTTTCCAATGTCTGTTTAAACCAATTGTGGCTGCAAACTCCTCCTCAATTCTACTCCAGGTCCTCTTCTTTTTGTTTCCATATTACGGCGTCTGATTTTTTGTTTTCTACTACATTTTTATGCCTGTCTACTAACTGTCCACTAACAGCAGCTCCTCTTCTGCAGTATACTTCTTTGATCTCTTCCTACCTATATTTGTATCTTTGTTCTCTGGAGTTGTCATTTTAGCTTTTTCACTATTACTTTTACTTTTAATTTACTTTATTTTTATTATTTGTTTGTTTATATTTTTTAAAGTTGCCACTGCTTCTTATTTCTTTATATTGCCACAGGTTAATTTATTAAAAGTAGTCGGTTTTTGCAATTATCTTGCCATATTTTCAAAATTATAACATTTATTTTAAAGGTAAGTTGTAATAACGAAAAATAGATAAAGTTAACTTTATTACTCACTTTAGTTTATCTTACCTTTAACTATCTGATACCTTAAAGGAAAGTTATAATAACGGCCCTTAGTTTTGTAATCAAAAACATACTAAAATTAATTTTTTCGTTTACGACCAAGTTCGATAAAGCCATAACAAAATATTGTTTTGTAGCAACAAACTATGAAGATTTAAAGACAAATCACACTTATAATTTTAAAATCAGCACTAACATTTAATAATATATTGGTATACAAATCGAAGGTCAATAAAATTTACATGTCATGAAATGGAAGTTCTTTTATATTTCTAGTATGATATGATTTTAAAAATTAAAAATGAAACAGTAAAAGTTATAAATTTTCAGTGTATAAAGCGACATTTTTCTTTTTGATATTTTGATTTGTTTTTATTAGGGTATTCACTCGAATATTGTTGGTTCGATTAATCGACAAATTAAAATAAAATAATTGTTCGATTAAACTAAAACAAGAATTTCGAGTAATAATTAATTCATAATTAATTTTAATTTTTAACAAAAATATTAATAATCACCTTTAAATGTGTATCATTATTTTTTTACAGTCTCAAAACTAGTCATTTTATAGAGTTCTTGTCATTTAATTGGGTTCAAATTAACAATTTGACTATCAATTCAAATTGACTATCAATTAATATATTAATTATTATCAACGGCAGTATAAAGGCAAAAGTGAAAAATATTTACGTAAATATATTGTTATTATTATTTTCGAAAAACTATTAATTTTTTAAGCTATATTTTTGTTTTCTTTTTCGATAAGCATTAAAAATCCAGTCGAATTTCAAGGTAAAATTAAATCGAATAACTCGAGTAACTCAAAAGGTTTACTTGATTATTCGAGTAATTTAAAAATACCATTTTCGAGTTATTTAATTATTCGAACAATGAAAAAATCGAGTAAAATGAATACTCTAGTTTTTATCTATAACTTATTACAATTAATTTAAAATAAAAAAATGAAATTTATTTCAAGTTAAAACCGTATAAGTATATCATATTATTCAAGGTCTTTCCAAACCGTATTTGAATAATATTGAACGGATAAATGAACAATAATCATATAAGAGTGTTCATAACCATAACAATATATTAATATTTTGTTTAATTTTGTTATATATTTTATGTTTTTGATTTAAAGCGTTAATTGATTTCTCTAAAACGGTTTTCACTTGAATTTGTTGACTATACAACATAGCATCTTTCATAAGGTCTAGCATTTGAATATTAAACCACATACGACAAGTTTACCTTGGTATTGCAGCAGATCTTGTAATTATTTACATATTATTTTATTCTTTACGAGCTGACTGAAAAGGCATTGCGTTGGTTTTATTGAATAAATTAAAATTAATTTTTTATGAAAAAATTTTATACAGTAAAGGATGTTTTAAAATGACATGAAATCACTGACTTCGAAATTCTTTAAAAATATAGTAAACCATCATATGAACGAAAAAGTACTACAATGTCCCCTAATGGATTTTCATTAACTTAGGACCATGTCTCTAAATTAAAAATTATAAAAAATTAAAAAAGTATCATCAAAACAAAAAGGTACCGTAAAATATCCTCTTATGAATTCACATTCATTTAGGACTACATATCATTAATTTCATCTTTCTTAATTATAAAAAAAATCAAAAAATACCATTAGAAGAACAAAAAAGTACCATAAAGACCGCTGTTGTGAATTCTTTCCCATATAGGACCATTTCATGCTTCTATGTTAAAAATTATAGGAAATTCAAAAAGTACCATTCAAATAACAAAAAAGTACCACAAACTCCCTTTTTATGAATTCTTATTAATTAAAGAACACATGCTCCTAATTATCATCAGTGGAACATTTCAACTAAAAACCTTTATTTGGAGGTGTAGACATCGGTTTGCATGGAATGTAATTTTTCTGACATAAGGTAATCGAACCAGTTTCTCCATCCCCTTCCATTTCCTTTCCTAAAAAAATAATTTAAGGGACATTTATCAGGCGCGAATCCAGCTAAAGCTTTTGGAGGAGGAAAATAGTATGATTTTAATAACAAATTCTTCAAATTTCTTGATTTAATACACATTCTTTATTAAGAATTGCTAATTTTGGGTTTAAGAAAATTTTTCATGCAGTCATATTTATCAGATAGAACTTGAGTGTTTTTTATATATATTGACGTTTACATACATAATATATCCTTTTTTTACAGGTTAGCACAGTATTGCTGTATAATATACCAATCGTATCGTTGTATATCGAAGGACAGGAACGTTTGTGTTTAGCACAAATCTCGAATACATTACTAAAACAGTTTAGCTACAACGAAATTCACAACAGACGTGTTGCATTGGGTATAACATGCGTGCAATGTACGCCAGTACAACTGGAAATTTTACGTCGTGCAGGTGCTATGCCCGTTAGTTCACGGCGTTGCGGGATGATTACCAGGAGAGAAGCGGAACGTTTATGTAAAAGTTTTTTAGGTGACAATACACCTCCACGACTTCCGGAGGATTTTGCATTCAATGTTCAACACAAATGCTCTTGGGGTTGTCGAGGATCCTTCTTGCCATCACGTTACAATTCATCGAGAGCAAAATGTATCAAGTGCCACTATTGTGGAATGTTTTTTTCGCCTAACAAGTTTATATTTCATTCCCATCGCATAGGCCCTGGTGATAAATATGTGCAACCAGACGCTGCAAATTTTAATTCGTGGCGCAGACACATGATGTTAAGTGGCCAACCTCCACAGGAAGTCATTTATGCCTGGGAGGATGTTAAAGCCATGTTTAATGGAGGAACTCGAAAACGATTGATGACCAGCAATAGTTCTTCCCCATTGCCTAGGGTGACGACTTCTTCACCTAGTTCTTGTTCAGCCGGAGCTTCTTCTAGTAATATTAATCAAAGTACAGATGATGGCATAAGTGTTAACGGAGATTCATTAATAAACAATACTCAAAAAGTACAAAAACCCAGTAGTTCCGTAAATACAGTTACTGCAGCGGCGGCTGTAGTTGGGGTAACGGCAGTTGCGGTTGGAAGTACAGTACGGCCACTAAATCTTCACTTTCAGACATCAACTGCTGCGGGTCTAGCCACGGAATCTTCATATGCAGTAGGAGCAGACATGCATTTGATACCTGCAGCAGCTCTATCCCGCAGCTTTATGATGGACTATATGTGGCAACATGCACATCAAGCAGCTAAAAATACATATAACCAACATTACCAACAACAACCCAAAGTTAAGTCCAGCAACTCGGCCTTTACATTCCCTTGGATAAATGCTACAGTAGGAACATCTGATCACCCAAATCATGATAATCACCATTCAAGTATTAACTACTCTCAATCAGTAAACACTCGTTGGCCAAATACAGCAAACTCCACCGATATTGCACGTAATTTAACACAAATTATAAATACATCCGCTTTCAAACCAGTCGTACACCAGCAAAAAGCGGAAACACCCTCAACGAAATCTCGAGGTCGGTCTTCGATACCCCAATCCTCTACAAAGCCTAGTGATGCCAATAATTTAATGCCGCCTAATTCCAGCCATCCTACATCATCACAAAATAATTCATGCAATAGCTTATTTTCCTCAGATGAAGATGATCATGATGAGGAACAGTATGTCGATGAAGTCCATCGTATCTCTCCTAACAACGATCACAAACAATATGTTACTGAACACAGTGAAGCTGTCGATGATGACATTCTAGTAGATATTGAAACAACTGAAGACGAAAAACCAGTTTCATTTTCAACCAACACCATTACGTCAACCTGTAGCCGAACCAGTTTTACAGTCGATAATTCTGAAAGTCCCGATGAAATTGATAGCAATGTGCTTGACAACGAAAAACAGACTGCAAGTGACGAAGATGTTATTGATGTAGTGCATAATGACAATGACGATACGGTGCTAGAATTTGCCTCCCTAACTCCTTTAGCAATAGATAAACACACGAAGGACAATGAGCGAATTAGCCCAAGCGCACCAAGTACTTTTACATCACCTATTTCCACTAGATGTGGCGAAGAAGTGGAGAAATTATACAATGTAGATTACAGCAATGCGGAAAATGTGCCACCTCTAGCTTTATCTATTTCCCCAAAATCAAATTCCAGTTCACCTTGTTCAAGGTCAAGTGAATACTTTTATTTGAAAAGCAAAAGCCATTACGAAACTGCTTCAAGTCCTAACTTAGTACCAAAAAATTCTTCCAGATTACCAGATATATCTGACGATCAAATGATTCACTTTAACCCTGCTACTTTAGAGGTAAGTGGCAATTTATTCAAATAATAGAATCTCAGATTCAATAAAAATTAATTAAATATTAACGACTTTTAAATTTGGGTTTTATCAAATATTGTATGAAATCATATATCGTTACCCCATGCCACATTGGATCTGTAGTTATTCGGGCGCGGTCATATGATAAAAAGTTGGTTTTTATAAAAAAAAACATAAACATTGTTTTGTAACTAAATGTTATTACGAATTCTTTAGACTATTAATATGTTTCAGATTATTTAATAAAGGATAGCAGAATTTTTTTGTAGAAATGATATGTAAAATTTCATTAAATTGCTACCAACCACATTTGGTGGCGTAGGGTATGATATAAAAACTCTCATTTAACAGTAATCTTTAAAATTATTTCATATTCTAGTGAAACATAGAGAACTCAATTACGGCTGACCTTTAATAAAAATACCAAGATCTAAAAATGTTATTACACTCGAAGGGGTCGATTTTGATACACTTGAACTCCCCATGTATTCAACAAAATATTCTTCATATATCAAGAGTATAGCAATGTATTATTCATTATTACACGTTACTCTAAGTATAATTAAATCTTTATAGTAACAGCTGTTTAAAAAGTTGTTACATTTCTTAATAACATTGTTATATACATACATTTACACATATACCATACCAGCCACCACCACCTGACTCATTGTCAATAACCTTCTTTCAAACTATAAATGTTAATCGGATTGTGTTTTAATAAGCCCTTAGGAATTGAAAAGACTACATACACAATCATCTAGCCAGCCCAACCACTTTACATTCGGATACTAACAAAAAGAGTAAATACATACAAACACAGACACAAATAAACGTTGTTAGTTGGATCAAATCAAAAGCAAAATTTACAATAACCATTTTTTCGCTCATCCTTCCTTTCAATAGAATTTTGTACTCTTTGTATGGATAGATTCTATGATTATTATTGCTGAACCGGCATATTCGCAGACCAATGGAAGTATTTCTGGCAAAACAATCATTATCAATGGAAAATTAAAAAAAAAACAGGAGAAAAAGAGCTTAAAATTAATACTCTTACAATATACAAATCTAAATGTTTTTACAAGTTGTCGAAATAACAATAACAATAATAAAAACGAATTATAATTTTGTTGAAGTAATTATATATTTATGAGTACTCTACACTTAATAGCAGTCGAATTTAGGTTAGGAATTGCATAAAAATAATTAAATATACATTTATTTAGATAAAAAAAATGTATTACATTATTTAATGTTAAAAAATCCATGATCCATTTCAGTCATATTTAGTTTTAATTGACTACAAATGTTATTTATTGAAATAAATATTTTTAAAATTTTCGTAAATATTTCAAAAAAACAGTTAGATTTTCTCCATGAAGAATTTTGATGCCCGCATTGGCTATATATTTTTAATGTTTTATTTTTATTGTATTTTCTTGTTGTCTACTTATAAAATAAGCACAAAAAAGTATATAGGCTCTCGTAGGGAGGTGTGTATTTAATTAGAAGCAGGATCAAATTAAGGTTATTTCCAAAAAGGATTTTTTGTACAAAAATAAGTTAGGAAATATCTATATATAGTTACGTTATTAATACAAAACTACATACATATGTATGTGTGAATGTGTTTAAAAATTCTCATTGCAGGAGTACAAGACCACAATGCAATATTATTTAGGACATCGCTGAACAAGACAATACGAAATTTAAATATATTTACAGTTGTTATTGCATTTCCATTATACCGTACTCGTAAAAATCTTAAATTATCTAAAATTAAATAATTTGCTTTATGTTCCAAAGATTTTCAGTTAGAATATTAACATCATTAAATCAACGATTAGTATCGGTAGTAGCTTTAAATGGCCTCTCGGATAATATATATTTTCTACTTTACTTTTATCAATTTTTTACAATTTTGTGTCTAGAATAAGTTTTAAGCGTCTTCATATTATAACTACACATTAATATTTATCATCAATTTACAATTGTATGTAGATACAAACGTACATACTAGAGAATTAAAATCTATTTTAATTTATGTTAGATAACAAAGCGGAATCATTTCATATCTATTATAAAAATGAAGTGTAAGTTTGTATGTTTGTGCGTCAATCATGTGTAAACCGATTGCAGGCCATACCCACTTTTTTAAAACCCTTAAACGGGTGCATTAATTTTTACGAAATTTAACACACAGATAGTACCAGTACCTGAGGTAGTTATAGGCTGTAAGATATCGATTAGATGTTACGCCCACATTTCACGTCCGCTTTTTCAAAAATCTTAAACGGATTTTCACGAAATTTGAAACACAGTGCCGGTAATGGGTGTAGTTTATGTAGGATCTCTATTATATGTAACGCCCTCATTTCACGCCCACCTTTTTTAATATATTACATGGCTATAACGATTTTCACCAAATAGTACCAGTGGTGATGTTTGTTATAGGCTTATAGTATGGTTGAAACGCAAACATTTTCGCCCACTTTTTTAAAAATATTAAACGGTAGTATATTTGATATCGCCTAATAAGGAGTAGCGAAGTGAGAGAGGAAAATAGTATGATTTTCTTAACTATTTCCTTAAATTGTATGATTTTGTACAGATATTTCTTTAAATAATTTTATTTTGGGAAGGTAAATTTCCTTTTTTCCCTCTCCGTGGACAAGCGCCTGAGTGTAACAAAATAATATTGGGTGTTAGAAAAAATTTTTAAGACCTTCAAAACATTTCCTTCTTAAAAACAAATTAGTCTCTGGCAAATGAAAAAAAATAATTGTTTTATTAAAATTATATAGTATAATTAATGATATTCTATAAATAAAGAAAGAAGAGTGCATGCGTAAAAAAAAAATTAAAAATCAAGTTCATAACTACTACTATTCGTAACGGTATACCGGTACCGAAATAAAAATACTTCAAAATAAAGTCAAAACTGAAAAAACCTAGAAAGTTATTTTTAATTTCGTAAAAAAACTTATTCAATATTTAATTTAAAAAAAATATGCACTTTTTAGAAATGTGAATATTTTGCATTGGAGAACTTTATACGATTTTCACAAATAGTTATTTTATGGCAACAATGTATTTTGGAATAGTGTGGGATAGTGTTTTGTGACTTCGTTGTCAAAAGTATCAAAAATGTTGTATTTGAATCAGAAAATTAAATTAAAAGTATATTCAAAAATATCGTTGAAAAACAATTTATTAAAAGTTCTCATAAAAATATAGAACTTTATAGTTCTGAAATTTATATAGTATATATAAAATTCTTACAAGAACTTTTTAATTGGTTTAAGTTTTTATTTGCTGCTTATGTTTATTTAAAGTCATACCTTATATTCATCCTATACAAGTAATTCAAAGAATAATAAATTTTATAAATAGTTTCCAGCACATTATACTTATTCGTTTAAAAATCGAAAATATATTCCTTTTGTTAAAATTAATGCAGTTTTCTTTCGGCAATTTCTCGGGAAATCCCGGAATATATTCTTCAAAGATAGCCCATGCAGTAAATTTCTGAAGGTTTTTTGGAGAAATCAAAATTAAGGAGAGAAACTAAGAATCTATCTTTAATTGCATATGATAAATAATTAGAAGATGTACACATCTTCGGTAATACATTTTTTGTGTTCGCAAAAACTTTTTATCAAAATGAAGTCGCACTGAATTAAAGTCTTTTAAAATATACTTGTTGTAAACGATACAGTGTTGCCACTTCATATGTAATTACACAACGCTCCTGTCATTCAATAGAATCGAAGGCTGGAGTTTATAAAATATTATCTCCCTAGTATTATTAGAACAATATGAGCTCTTAGGCGATCCAATAACTTACATTAATTTAGAAATTAAGGCATTTTAATTCCGTAGTTTAATTCAATCAGAAAAATCAATCTGATATAAAATGAACAAATGAAGTTTATATTACAAACTATTCGGAAAATTTTAATTAGAAAACCTATGTTGAACATTTTCGTTAAATGATATGTGTAAATCGGTAATGAGTGGAGATCATGAAAATAATTTATTTCGATATTAAGTCAATTATTTTATATTAAGAAAAAAAAATCATGTGTAATTTTTCTTCAGATGTGTAATTGCTTCATAGGATATGTGTAGTTAGTAACGTTTTTGGTGGCAACACTGAAACGATATAATCAAGAAAAATACAATAAAATTCCTTTTTGTCCAAAATATACTCTAATTTTATCTTTCTTATTTCATCATGTAAATTATGTTGAAAAAATTTTATTTTTAAAATACCGAAAGTCAAAAATATCCCCAACAAAAACATTGGTTGCCAAGTAATGAGTTAAGAAGCTAATATAATGGCTTTACTGTACTTACACATTAGCTGAATAACCCATTATTTTAATACGGTGATGACATTAGAGGCAACTACTTACCTCATTCATTAGAGGAACTAATTACTTTCAAATTATTCAGTAACTCATTGATTTTAAAATATTATAGAAGCCATTAATTAAAACAAAAGTAATTAGTTGGATTTTTTTTTAATTTTATTAAAAATAAATCATACAATAAATAATGTTTGAAATAAATAAATACATAATTTATTCTTCAATTCAAATATATACATACCATAATCATCCAACAGTTATCTTCCGCATATTCTCAGTCCATGCCACAGGTTAAAATCCTGACGACAGTTGCACTCTGTTTCCCATAGCCGACTGCACCTCATCTAAGCACAATTATGGTTCCACTCTTTGCTTGGAGTAGTTTCATCTCAGGATCTGCTCCTGCCCAGGCTGAAAATATACAAAATTTTAGTCCAGTTTTCATGTTATCCGAATGTATTTAATGAAATTTTCTTACCTTTAAATAAAACAATTTTAGAAAATATGTAAATCCGGGCAATTTTTGGCTGCTGAACTGTTCACCTCTTCACTATATAAAGAGCAATAAAAATTTTACATTATTTTGCTATAATATATTGACACTTACCATAATTTAAGAAGAATAAGCAACAAATTACTTGGAAATTGTAAAAATATTATCATATTTAATTTGATTGTGTGTTTTTAAATGTCGAGACATTTTATTTTGAATATTTTGTAAAATAATTTTTTATTATTACTATTTTTAACAACAAACACTTTATCAAAGACAATAATTTATTCAGTTTTTAAACCTTGTCATTGAAAAGTAAGTACATCTATCTGTAACTACATGCCATTACCAAGTTTTTGCTGGGTCGGTGCAGATGCAAACATTCTTTGAATACCGGTATTTTTATCAAAATAATAATTTCGGTATCGGTATCAGTTATGGTAACCAATTTTAAACGGTAGTTTTATCGGTTTCTAACTTTGTATATTTCTATCGAAATAATAATAATAAATATGGTTGAGAAAAAAATAAAGTATACATTATTATAGAATAATTATTTTTTTAATTTATATTTAGAAATCTTTTTTAATAGTTACTGAAAAGTATAAATCTTAATCGTAAATCTTAAATATATTATAAAAATGAAATGTCACGTTCACATTTGACATCCTTTTTTTAAACACTTAAGCGGCTGCGCCGATTTTTTCAAATTTGACAACCAGATAGCACCAGTGCCTGTAGTTATTATAGGCTATGTAAGGACTGACTGTTGGCTGTCACGCCGACTTTTTTAAAACTCTTAAACGGTGGTAATCATAAACCACCGTTTAACTGTTTTAAAAAGTTACTGAGATATATGAAATAGTTTCTTATATATTTTTTTTTTTGTGAAATAACAAAATATCTTGATATATAATTTTAAATACAATTTAATAGCAAACGTGTTTAAATTTAAACTTTAAACTACATTTCCTACATTAAAAATATTTAGAAAAATAAGCTTAAAAACTGTCACGTTATTATAAAAATAATAGACAAGTAACTCATACCATAATATATTCAAATATATTTAGAAGCGATATATTTAGAAGCGATAGCGGTAACGAAAACAACCAAATTCATAAAATTCAAATAATTGATAAAAATCAGATAATGAATAAAATATTTAATCTTTAAGACACGAAATTCCTAGATTTATTTAAATTAATTTTTTATTTTATTATTACTACTACTATAATATATTGCTGGGTATAGAGTGCATAAAACATATGTATTTATATATATACACACACGTATGTATGTATGTATGTACATATTACCAATTAAGTAGATTAAACTTAAATACTTCTTTCTGTCAGTTTTAACAGGTAAATCAGCATCCCTTATTGTACAATTATACACACGTATGTAAATATAAATAGACAAACAGACATGCTCCTGTTATTAGTTCTTTCAATTCCGTGAATTCAATGAATGGAATACAGATAAGAGAAGCAGTCTAAACAAATAAACAAATGATGTCTTAGATGAAAATTGAGAGTGTCGCGTGTTTATTTAAATGAACAATCAATTAATCACCTTTAATTGACGGCTTTTGCTTTTCTAAGTACCTGTTTTGCACTCAATTGTAATTGCTATTTTGTTTGATTTTATCTCAATCCTGAAAAGGGGGCTGACGACGCACATTACTAATGCGTTTGTTCATTAGGGATATAACTGTTACCTGTCAGAAGTAAAAACGTTACTTAATGAAACCATTTCATTTTTTTATTGTTTATATTGCTTAACAATAGCAAAAGAATATACGGTTTGGACCTAAGCAACAAAAAGATGTTTCTAAGGTTATTTGTGGCATTGCATTTGAATTTCAACGAGTTCAGCTAGAACTATGGATAGACAGTTAATAAAATGATTTTTAGAAATAATGACGATGTTTCTGTGCAATTATTCAAAATTAATAACGCCAATGTTTTTTTTTGCCAATGCAAGTAAAAACACAGAGTTATTATAAATTGTTTACTAGAAAATTTTTAAAAACGAGACTTATCATGTTTGCAACAGAATCAAAAAATTTTCTATAATTGTTGTTACTACAATACACGCAATGTAAACTATCAGATGTTTGCTTTGCAGGAGTAAGCTAATTCACGCAGTTACAGTGGCAAATTTTGGAAAAGATGACGCAACAGAACCATCGGGGGCGGTGTTAGGGGTGCTCAATGTATGGTACCTCTGACATAAACATATTTTAATCGCTTGGTAAATTTTTGGTTCTCGTCCTATTTTAAATATTTGCATTTACAGTTATAGTCTTATATATTTACAGATTTTAACATTTTTCGAAAATTTGGAAAAGAAGTCAAATATTATTGTTGTTATAAAATATTTTGAAAAAGTTCTTTTGAAATGTGTAAAGTAGATTGTGTTAATTTGAAATTGAACGAAAATGTATACTCATTTTTTAATTCAAAAGTATTTACACACATTTTTATATTTCATAATTATTTACGCAGCTTAAAAAAAGTCAATTATTTCGCATAACTTTGATCCCAAAATCTTGTCTATAAGATAGTATAGGCCTGATCTCCAGTCATTTGCGTTTGAATTGTTAAGTACTAAAATTTTGCAGGTTCTTGGTCTAGTTTTTTTTCATATATAGTTAAAGAAAAAAATGATCTAATGAATAAATTAATTGATGTGAAATTTTTTACTTTAAAACGGAAAAAGGAATGCAGTTTAAGAATCTATAAAAACAAGATAAATACTAGAGTATACTTTAGGGATCAAAGTAATAAAACCATGGTGCTCACTTAGTAGCAAAATCGTAGTTAAGTTGTAAATAAAAATTTATATTTCAAACTTAAGTGTTCTTCTCCTATGCGTTAAGTTTATCTTTTTCTGATTATTATATTAATGTATGCTTGATGAAGGGGTACTAACTTTTTCTTAAAGAAATTTACATACAAAAAGTTAGTAAACCTTCATCAAACATACATTAGTTTATTGTGAATACGGTTGTTAAGCTTTTCGTTTGGTTTCTTTAAAACTGTAAAACGAAATATTACTAAATCTATGCATTTATTTAAATGTATCTTAAATAAGTTTGCACTAAGGGAACTGTATAAAACCAGGCCTTTATGTTTTTTTTTTTTTTTTTTTTTTTTATTTTTTCATTTTTTTTTTTTTTTTTTTTTTTTGTAATTTTCTCATTTTATATGATGAGGACTATATCTTAAATACCAAAGATTTTGTTACAGATAAAATATTTATTGTTTAAAAAAAATACAAAAATATTATTTTAATTGTAAATAATCCAAAAAATATAAACTCGATTTTTTCATCTAAATTACATAGCTTAGCTGACATAATTCTTCGTTATATAAAAAAAAAACTGGCATAAAAATCCACATACATAGATAGAGCTGAGGTTTTTTAAAGCTGATTTTGAGGAGAACAGGTTCAGGGATAGTGGACAATGCCCCGAAATTAACCTCTCGGGTTATTTTTAAAATGTTTTATAAAGGTTTGCTAACTTTTTCTTATAGAAATTTACACACAAAAAGTTAGTAAACCTTCATCAAACACACATTATTTTTAATATAATTTTTAACGAATTCATATATTTGCATGATTTTTGCACAATTTTGTAAGGAGTCGGATTTTTAAAAAATAGGGATTTAAAAAATATCAAAAAAGAGATAACCTATATATGTAGAAGTTTACAAGGTCTATATATTTATGAAATTTCATGTCAAAATGGGTATTGTAAAGTAAAAATGATACAAAAAAATATACCTAAAATAATTGATAATTTTTATCCAACAAAACTTTTCTTTCCTGATAATTTAGCAAATATAATTGGAAACAAAAATAAACTGCTTTCTCCAATTAAATTATAACTTACTTTATTACCACAGAAACTTACTTCGTTAACCACAGAAACAATTTAATAATATAATAATAACAATTTTAATAAAATACAAGATTCTTTCCAGTCACCCCAAAAAATTGGAAACTCAAAAAAGAGAAAAAAAAACTTTAAAATGTTTAATAATTTTTCATATAACAACACTAAATGAAGAGAACATTAGTTTAAATAAAATCAAATAATTACAATTTTTGCCTTAAAGTATGCTTTGACCTTTCACATTTATAGTAAATTACAAAGCAGAATCAACTTATAAACTCGATTTTTTTCATCTAAATAATATTACTTGAGACCAAAAATGGCTAAATTTTCAACAAAAAATGGCCAAAAATATATATATGAAAAAACAACACAATTAATAACTAAAACAATTCATTTATTTAAATAGAGATCATATTTTTTAGATTTCAGTTTTTTTGGCATAAAAATAATAATAAGAATTTAAAAAATTATGTCATCTATAAAGTCAAAATAGTTGTTATTTATATCGTAGGACCCATTTTTTCCTACGATATTTAAATAATTTTTTGGTACATCATAGTTGTCGCAACATTTGACACATCTTTTTAAACCAGTCCTACAAAAGGAAGTACAATTATTGATAATATAGAATCCACAGTTACTAAATAAAATATATTTCTTAAATTTATTTTTATTAAGTTTATTTGGTGAAAAACTCTTTCACTTCCGCATTCGAACACGCAAGTGAGAGCAAATTTTAAGCGAGTTCATATATTTCTTTGAATTTTTACAATATTTACAGAACGCTTTCTCAGAATTTTTAGATTCAGAAACCGAGTCCTTAATTTTGGATTATCACTAAAACACTCTTTTGAAGTTTTTGGGATATTTTCCATTATATTGTTGATTTTTTTTTTTTTTGTTGAAACTAAGCATCTTTTATCTAGAAATCAGTTTGATTTATTGTTTCCCATTCCCAACAAAAATATAAATATATTTTATTCACTTATAAATTTACTCTGTAGGAATTGTTACACACATACAAAGAACTATGTTTCTTTAGATTTTGTTAGGTTTTGCGAATAGTTGTTTTCTATGGTGACTAAGCAAAAGCACGTCAACATATTATTGTTGCATTTTTGGGGAGTTACTAAATGTAAATTTAACGCGTTTTTGTTTAGTAATATTTATTTTCTACGTAAGTGTAGAAAATATAATTTTGAATTAAAAAAATAACCAAAAATGTAGAAATGGATAAAAATGGCTAAATGCAAATGGCTAAATACATTTTTTGGTGGCTAAACAAGATTGAAAATGGCTAAATTTAGTCACTAAATTGGCAACACTGCTCCTTAAAGAGTAAAAATATTTAATTTTAGTTTTTAAGATATTAATACATACTGTCAGGTTATTAGGCGTAGGCAGGTAATTAGGCAGATTCAGTAAATTAAATCGAAAATACAAAAAATATCGCGAGAACTGGTGTAAATTTAAAAAAGTAGATTCAGACACTTAATACTTATGAATACCGAATATCTGAATTTAATGAGAAACCTCTAGCTGCAGTAATTTTACCTAATTTTGTTACTCTGTGGTATGAAATAATTCACAAATTTTTACTTTTAAACCTATATGTCTGTAAACCTTTTTTTTTTTTTTAATTTGTTTAACATGTTGTTTGAAGTTTTAAAATGGAGTTTTGATACGGTCTTAAAAAATGTAAAAATTTTTTAAACGAGCGTAAAAAAGTGTTTAGATTATAGTGTAAAAAGTTTATAACGATACTTTATATTTAAACATTTATCAAAAAATCCGTGTACGGTCTGTACACAAGACCGAATATAATGCTCTGGGTATTGCGTAATAACTTGAAAATTTTTCCGCCAATATATAATAAGTTATTTCATAGATAATTATGTATATATAGTAGAAATTTTTTACTTAGAACATTTTTCCATATAAATGCATCCTACATACTTTATGTCAAATTCAGCAAATGTTAGCGATATTCGATTTCGCTAATATATCACACAGTATGTTTTTGTAAACCAAAGTTGGTAAATTTTGGTGCAGTCTAGTGTACATACATACGTATGTTTGTATGTATGTTTCTATGTACTGCAACATGTCTGTTGTAAAATAAAATTTATATCATCATTTTAAAATCTCAAAATTATGTAAAAAAAAAAAAAAAAAAACATTTATATTTTTTCTTTAACAAAAAATTTTGAATTTAAAAACCAACTTTGGCAAAGGACATACAATTTTATTTAAATTTAAATTTTCGTACAACAAGGGTCAGGTGTAATGAATGTGAACAGTATTAGTAACGACTAGGGGTTTTTTTTATCCGTCTCGTTTGTTGGTTGGTTATTTGGCTCTGTTAAATTAAGAGAAAAAGTAACATTATGGTTTAGGCAAATTATGTAAATACGAGTGAACACAATACAATAATTGAAATTTTGCCACACAGTCAACAACGACGACGTTTTCAATTAATTTAAATCAACCAAGCGTTTTATGACGTGCTTTTTTTTTTTTGATTATTTTTATACTGAATATTTTTTTTTTAACAAAGTAATTTAATTTTATATATAAACATACATAAACTTTTACGAATAACGTTTGTAAAAAGCAATTTATATGTAAGTAAAAAAAAACTTAAGTTTATATTGAATTTTACACAAAGATATTTTGGATCTTATATACTGAATGTGATACTGCCAAGTACGATTAATTTGGAGATGCACACCCAAGTATTTTACAATGTTCACTTCTGATATATGTTTTCCATCTATTACCACTTTACAATCATTATTCCGGCTCTGATGCGGTCTAAGCCTTATGAACTTAGTTTTATTTGCATTTAAAACCAGCTAATTAAATCTTAAAATATTAGTTCTGCGTCATGATAAATGGATGATTGAAGTACTGCTACTTGCTTGAATGGGTAAAAAATGCACAAATCACAAAAACATTCTTCCTTGTAACCCGATATTGTTTATATCATTGATATAAATTTTAAACAGAAGAGGTCCTAACGCACTACCTTGAGGTACCCCATAATTTATGTATTTCATTGAATTTACTACCCCAATTGTTTTCTATTAGTTAGATAGCTCTTAAAATATGCAAGCTCTCGTCCAGCAAGTCCATGTTCTGCTAAATCAAAAGGTCATAGAATAACCCTCCTACGCCAGTGTAACCTTTGTCTAAGCAATCAAATATTGATAACAGCCTCATCGGTACCAAAAACAAAATTTGTTATCTGCTAAAAGATTTTCCTCCTCTAAAAATGTTGATAACTGTTTACAAATTAGTTTTTCAAAAAGTTTATCTATAATTGATAACACTGCTATTGGGCGATATTTCTCAACTGTGTCTGCAGATATTTGTCTTTTAATAATCTTTTAAATTTTTAATAATTCAGGAAAAACTGAAGTGCTAATTGAATTATTAAAAATATTTACAATATGTGAAACCAGTTCATCATCATATTCAGCAATTAATTTAGAGGAAATATTATCAAATCCAGATGATTTTTGTAAATCTAAAAGTTTAATTAATACCCGAGTTTCATTTATATCGGTATGCTGAAGTTATAAAAAACTTTATTCCAACTTTCTCCTGGAATAAAATTAATCTGACTTTTTAATTCTTGTATGGAATTTATAAAATATAAATTATGTTTTTCAGCTGTTATATCATCCTCATCATTAATAATCATATTTCCTTGATGATCTTTCAATTTTATTTCAGACTTCTTTTCCCTGCCAAGTGTTCGATTTAAAAGATGAAAAACTTAATATGTATTTAACTGCTATGCAAAAGATAATAAAAATCTTACGATGGTTATAAATAGTCATCATTCCCATTACCTTCATCGGAACCTAGAACAATTTTCTTCTGATATCCGAGAGACCTTCTTGATGTACCTTTGGTTGATTCTAACAAAAGTTGATCTACTTCACCAGCACTCTTTATAAGGTTGAGCTTAGACAATTCACTCATTTTTACATATACTTTTCTCCGGTAGCCAACTGATCTCAGAGATTTAGCATGATTTAGCGTTTCCTTACCAAGAAAATCGTTGACAAAAACCGATTGTGTTTTAACCTTTTGATTAAGTTTAGGTTTTACCGACACTACTTTCTGCTTCGTAGATTTCGAATTACAATTGTCTTACGTTTTGCATTTTAATTTTTTCCAATGTAATAGGCATCTTCGAACTCATCAATGTTCAAGTTAATATCAACGGATTTCATTACGTTATTAACAGCCTCAGCTGCATTACTATTGTCCGACATCTCTATGTATTACATCTAACTTTCTTATTTTCCGCAATACTCTTCATGATATCATCAAATTGTTTAGACATAAACAACATAAATTCTTGTAGTGCATCATGCTTTTGGGGGAGGAAAATATAATGATTTTTACAATTCATTTCTTAATTTTTATGATTTAGTACAAATTTTGCATTAAGATTTTTCATTTTGGGGAGGGAAATTTCCCTTTTTCCCTCCACGTGGATCCGCGCCTGATCCAGCTGATTTAGTTTTACAGTTTTTATTGCAATTAATTCGGTTTTTATATTCTTTCCATTTTCGTCGTTGCACACATGACATACATAATCTCCTTGATTGGTCATAAGGTATTCAAATCGTCTTTTAAATCTTTCTCAACCTCTAACTTGCATTGGCCGCATAAAAAAATTGTTTATAAATTACAAAAACCTTTATCAATGTATCATTGAATCCAATAAAATAAATTTATTTAAATTGCTTTTAAAACACTTTATAAATCTGTTTTTCTTTTAATTTGTTGGACCAGATAAAAAGTTGATGTTTTCACAAGAGTTGCCAGATCTTTTTTAATTTTACAGCCGTATTCACAAAAAATAATGTATGTTTGTTTCCATAACAAAAAAAGAGTAAACCTTACATTGTTTCTTGTGAATACGGCTGTTAATCTTCACATGATATTAGAAACCTAATTGAACATATACCCAGCCATAACTTTGCATGCCATATAATGAGTTAAAATACTAATATAATGGCTCTTCACTACATAAAGTGTTGCGCCGAACAAAAGCAACAAAATTAAGGTAAACATAAAAATTGTTGTATATTTTACAATATTTGGATTGCAACAAAAATTATTTTATTAAATAATATACATATTAATGGATTAACAAAAACAGAAACTTTAAAAGAGTTTTACTTTGGCTATTTACAAAAAATGGAATAAAACACTACAATCTTCAAATAAGAATGTACACAATAAAAACAACGTATTAATATTTTGTTTCATTTGTTCTACTTTTGATATTTTTTCTTAAAATTTAGCAGTTTTAATGCGATTAATACCTTAACTGATTTCCTTGTTATAGTTTGCTGTTGAATTTGTAGACTATATAACACCTTGGACTGTACTGATTTTTAAGTCTCAGAAAACATCTTCCACAGAGTTTTGCGTCTGGGAATAAGACCACATGGTTAAAAAAAATATGAAACAAAAATTGTAAGCAATTACATTAAATCTAATCTTCAAAGGTTTAAAAATACATTTAGCAGTTTTTTCCTCCAAAAACATAGAATTAAAATAAGATATTTCTCTATGTATGACGAAATTTATATACACCTTAACATACCGGGTTGGATGGCGTTGTGTATTCGGTCATAGTGGATACATATGAATATTCTTTTAAATTGAATAAAGTACTTTTCTTTTTAATATGATTAATTTTGTTGATTTAAGGAAGAAAGCAACCCATTTATATATTTTTTTTTTTTAGATATTTCTTGTATAAAAAAGAAATAGAAAATATACCTTTATTGAGTAAGCTTTTCAGTGAGCAGTGCAAATTTGCTCAGCCTGTAATTCAAAAAAATCAATGGACTTTATGCACAAAATATATAGTAAATCTTGGGGACTATATAATCTTTCTCAAGCGACAAATCCATTTTTATATCTAAGTTTTTACCGGAAGTCCTTTTTTGTACACTGAAAAATCGCAATTTTTGAAGTAGCGTATCCTAAATAAATTTGTATATATTAATTAGGCAGTATTATAAAATAGAGTTACTGCCCATTTTTTAATCCAAATAAACTTAAAATTAATTGTATCGGGATATAGATTTAAAAAATATTATTAGTTCCCTGAACGTCAGAATATTGTACCCGACAACATTTTCGAAATTCCTATTTTAATGAAAATCTACAATTTAAAATCATTTAGATCATCTGATAAAATTTAATCGACGTTTACAGCACATTTTTGTGGTTGATGGTCGATAAGCTTTCATTAAAAAATATATTATTTTTTCAACATTAATATCAATCATATCTTCAATCTTGTTGTTACAATTAGAGTTGATTTTTTATAAAATCAAATTTTAAGAACTTTTCATGAGGTATAAAAAAATATTCTTAAAATGTCAAAATATGCTTTAAAAAGGTCATTTATGCCCTAAAAATAAGTAAATATGCTACAAATATGCACTAAAAATCACCAAGTGCAAAAATATGCCTTTAAGGATAAAAATGCAAAAATATACACTAACAAATCGATGTCAAAATGTTTTTTTTTGTTCTGAAACGGATAAATATTTTATTAATGGCTTCATTCAATGTCCAGGAAAAAACATCCAATTGCATATTGTGATTTCCCTGGTTATTACAAACCGTAATTCACAAATAATGCTCTATATATATTTTTTTTCCTATAAAACTGCTAATTAATTAACAATTTTGCAATAAATTTAAAAATTTTGTAAAAATATTTGAAATTGAAAATTTTGTTACTTTTGATATGCACGCTTTCATATAGAGAACATAAAATATTTTTCTTCTAAAGTACAGATGTTTGTTAGCACCCACACGTTTTGTTGTATATTTAATACTTAAAAAAATAATTTAATATATATGATAATACTAATTTTGTTGCTTATGTTCTGCACAGCACTGTACATATTAGATGAAAAACTCATTATTTTAACACGGTGATGTCATTAAAGGCAACTACTTACTATATATTATTATTAGTAGGCATTTCAGAACTGCATCTGCCATCGCATTACCAAGTTTTTGCTGAGTGTATATTGTTTTCAACAAATTTAAAAAAAATGCCGTAATAAAACATTCATAAATTTGAAAAAATATACCTGATTTAACCCCATTGTGGATTATATTTCTGAATAACCATTAAAAATGATTTTTAAATATAAATTAAAAATAATTATTATAAATAATATACATTATTTTCTCAACTATAGTTATTATTATTTCGATAAAAATATATTATTTGAAAGCAAATAAGGAAAAATATAACAATTACACATGATAGTAACAATTAAAGAAATTCGGCATAAAAATTGTAATAATGAAGACCTTGATTAAAACTTTTTTATGTTTTAAATAATAATGAAATAAAACAAATTTAAGTAAGTAATAAATTCGATTTTTTAAGATTTTTTTTCCAACAAGCAAATTATATAGTACATCTAAATAGATTTATTTAATAAAATAAATTTATTTAATAAAATACAAGTTTTTAATAATTTGGTACTTTTTTGTTCTATTACATTATTAGGAAATTATTAATAATGAAATTTTTCTTGTTCCAATCAATTCATATTATTGTTTTTGTCCTTGTATTGTTTTTACGACTCACAAAAATTTGAGTCGTATAAACGAGGTAATGTTTAAAAACATTGTTATAGAAAACTGTTCAAAATGTTAGAAAATTACACAAGTGTGGGCGAGTTCAAGAAATATTTGTCAAAAATTAATTTTATTCTTAACGCACCACAAAAAAATTTCTCAAAAAAAATACATTTTTTTTAAACAAAATCCCTTAAAAATCGTACTTAAATATAAATTGGA
>MINK01188124.1:0-19535 GCA_001735545.1 Phormia regina
AATTTCTTATTGGTTTAAAATAATTTTTTTAAATAAATTGACAGCTCTTAAAAAATATAAAGAAAAAATGAAAGATTATAGACAAATCTAAATATAGAAACAGTAATAATAAAATCAATTATCGCAGTTATTAATATTATCATTTTGGTGATTGGAGCAAAATTAATTAAAAATTAATTGATATAAGCAATTTCGCAACTGATGTAGATTTTTACTTTTTTTAATTGATTTTATCCAAATAATTTTATTTTATTTTTTAATAAAATAATTTAGGATATTTTATATAGATGTTCTTCTTTTTATGTCCCAAAAGCCAAATTTCAATAAGTGTTGTAATCATACATTGATTTTACAATAAGAAGAAGTTCTGTGTATTTGGTCATGTTAAAGAGTTTTATATAAAAGTAATAACCTAATAAAAACGGGCGTAGGTCAATTTGGGATGGATCCTAATAAAATTTAGGACTGTGTTCCCTATATATATGTATGTATGTCCAATGTTATTCGGATGCCTCCATTTCTTCAAATAAGCTAAGAAGCACACATTTGTTATGCCAGTCAAGAAATATTGACGGCTCGCGGCTTTGGTGACGAATCAATAGTAAACATTCATTAGAACAAATCTTGAAGGGTAAAATGGTATTCCGCAAAATTAATTGGTTCCGCTAATGAGTTCGTACCATGTCATACCCCAAATGGATTTTCTTCATAATATTCGGAATTTATTGCAAAAAAATATTGAAGCATTAACAATTTCTTCAACAGAATTAATTTTAATTTTATTTATTTTTGAATTGTCACATTTTTTAATCAGGATTTACATATTCAAAAAAAGTAAAATTTTTCAAAAATATTCTTCTAAAAATTTTACCAATTTATATTGTTTTTTATGTTGGCAGTATTTCATTTAGACTTAAACCACGTAAGTCAAACGAAAAAATTATATCGACTTGTAGAATAGCATGTGCGAGTGATTTTCGTCTACAGACGGAACGTAAAATCGAGATAGAGAATACGGACATTTTATTAAAAAATAATTGGAAATATTTTTTGTCTGTGTATTCATAAGTACTAAACCTCTTGTACTCTAGTTCTCGCTATAAATTGCGATTTGTAAAATTAAGGAGGTTGGACCCTACATTAAAGCATATCACGAAAACTACTTGTTTAATTTTATTCAAAAATATTTATTGAAATTGCCCTCAAGTCTTTCTTACTTTAATTTTTATTACGGTCAAGAGTTGTAAAAAAAATTAAAATTTTATACAAACTGTTAGTAAGAAAATTAACAAATTTATTCGGAATTTTTTTGTACTTTAATTTTTTTTTTTTTTTTTAAATAATTATTTAATAAAATAATTTTATATGCCTTCATATATTTGTAATGGTATTTTTTTTTTTTTTTTTTAATTTTAATTTCAATTTCACTATATTTTTGATGTCCGTATAAATGCTTGTAAAACTCACTAATAAAAATGAATCACATACTTATGTAAACAAAAAATATAATTTATTTCATTCATAAAATCGAAAAAGATTTTTAAAACTTAATTTTTAGAATTCGTTTATAAATATTAATTAATGCGCAGTAAAATGTATACCTTGATCTTATTTTTCAATGACTTTTGATGTATTACATTAATTAAACTTACTCGATTCTTTTTATCCATTAATTCTTTTAAATTTCTTTGTATAATTTCTTCATCTGTCATCGATTCAAGACGTTTTTTAATGGTTGTTGTTTTTTGATCATTCAATGTTGTTGTTGCTGTTGCCGTTTTACTTGTAACGGTACTTATTGATGACATTGAAGTATTTTTTAAATTCGTCGAATCAAGATTATTTTCTATAAATTTTATATCATTTGTAACCATGTTTATTATTATTATTATTGTTATTATTATTATTATTATTATTATTTCTTGTATTTTTATAAAATTATTTAATTCAATATCCTTTGATTTTCACTCTATCACTTTTTAATATAACATATGTATGTATGTATGTACGTAAAAACATATATATTTTTTAAAACATTTTTAAATTTTTTTTATATATATATATTTTTTTCTTTTTCAAATTTATTTTTTTTAATTTTTTTCCGTTACTTTTTAGCAAGTTTCCATCGTTTGATCAAAAAGCCAACTAAATTGTTTGTAAAAATCTTATTCGAGTAAAACTTTTTGATTATATTAATTTCATGAAATTTTCGCTAATGTGGAAAAATAATCAACATTTGTTCATAATAAACATTCTTTTAGGTAGCCGAATTTTGTTGATGTACAATTTTCCAAAGAGAACAAAATAATAAACAATTTAAGAAAGAAAAATTGTCTGAAACATGATTTTGTTAAAATATTTTCTTTTGCAAATAATATCAGTACTTCGTAGATACAGTGAAGAACAAAACATAGTAAAGATAAATGTTCACTTATTCTGTTAGGCCTCTCCAAACTCATGTGATTGTAACAAAATTATTTTACTATTTATCATAAGATTTTTGTTTAAATTTCTAATAAAAAAACAACTAAATTTTTAATATATTTTGTGGTTTATTTAATTTAACGAAGATGTAATTAAATATTTACTTTAAAATGTTAACAGTATATCTTTTTGCACTTCACTGTATTTGTGAGAACTTTTGTATACATTAACTTGATCATAAATTATTCAAAAGTCGATAAGTAAACAATTAATTGGTTGTGTGTATAAATGCATTTTGTTTGTTGTAAAATTCTTCATTGTTTTTTACACATTAATTTTACTTTTTATTTGATAATATTTTTTATGCGTGTAACGGAAATTGAACTCGGAAATTGTTATTAGCGGAAAAATTTAAACAAATTGTCTAGAAAAACAAAAATAAAAATATGCTGTTTCTTTACAAATTTTCCAGACAATATTTGTAGACAACAATTTTCTCTATTTATATTAATGGTCATAAAATTTTTTATATTTATTTTTGAACTTTTCAATAAAATAGATAATAAAGAAAAACAAAAAAACAACAACATATTATATTGAATGAACTTTTTTAAAAATATTTATTAAGGATTTTTATTGACTTGAAAAAAAAAAGAAAATAATAAAAATTTGTTTTCCCTTGTACAAGGAAATTTATACTTTTTCAAAGTTATGGATGGATATGAGATAATAATTGTGTTTTTTTTCTTTTAGTATGAAATATCCATCATCGATAACAAAAATAATCAAATAAAATAAATTGTTTATTTTAAATTAAGATTTTTTTTCAATTTTAATTTTTTTTCCTATTAAAAATGTCTGGCTCATATGTCTGGAGGAAATTTCTTTAATTTTCAATTTATTACATAAATATAAGTATGTACGCACATATTAGAGGAAACAAACATATGATAATTATTGTGAAAAAACATTAGTAAAAAATTAGAAATATTTGTTGATACCTACGCTAAAAAAAAATGCATTGTTTATAATAAAAATATTAATTAATTAATTAAACATTAGAAACCCCCATTTATTAATTGAAATCGTTGAGTCGTTGGCTATAATACAAAATTAGGTTATAATTTGTTTATATGAAACGAAATAATTCTAGGAGCATTATTATTATTATTTTTTTTTTTAATTGAGTTCTTTTGAACTCAATGGAACATCCGAAAAAAGAAGAAAAAAAGTAATACAAATAAAATTTTGTAATCGAAATTATTTTAATTATTTAGAATTAGTGAATTTAATTTTTCACTAAAATACAAAATGGCAACTTAAAAGATTTACTTGATTATTCGAGTTATTTAATTATTTGAACAATAAATAAGTCGAGTAAAATGAATACTTAAAACCATGATATAAAATCATTTTTTCTTTTAGTCGCCATATGGGGCGCTTCGATGCCCAAACTGGTCCAGTTTGTTTTTATAAAAAAGTAACAACTATGAGACAATATTTTCAATGAGAGAGTTTTTATACATATGAGTTTTTATACATTTGTTTGTTTTATTTATGCAAATATATATTCATGTGAGTTGTAGTATATGTATTTGTAGTAATTATTACCGCTTATAACTTTTTAAATTCTAAACGGATTTTAATATATTCTATATTCTGCACATCTATGAGAAATACTCTTTATAGTGGCATATTTTTTTAATAAAATTGGTTGTTTAATGTGACCTTAAAAGGGATTACGAAAAATGTGTTTGCCTATTAATTATATAGATAGATTATGACAAATCGAGCTACCATATTCATTTGAAAAAAATTAAATATTTTCTTTATATTTTATTTATTTAATTTAAAAATTTTTGAACAACACAAAAATTTTTTTATATTTCAAAACTCAAAGAAAAAAACAGACACCAAATGAAAACCCGAAAGGATATTATATTTTTATTTCATATAAAAAAACATTAATGGTTTTCATATAAACATTTAATTTTTGCGCAGGTCGTAAGTGTACATGATTTACTTACGTGTTAGATATATTCCTAGCATATGATCGATTCTTTTAGATTATGTGTTATCAAGCAAAACATGGTAAAAATTTGATTTTTTTTAATGTAAAATTTAAAATGCAAAATTTAAATTTTACATATTTTACATATTTCTCATGACATGAGAATCCAGCTTGAAATTTCACATGCGTAGGCAGATAAGATATTAAGGTAAAACTAGATATATATCATTTAAAATTTAGAAGTTGTTAGCATATTTTTGGACCGGCATAGAATCTTATGGATTGACTAACTTCAAAACATTTCAGAAGAACAATAAATACAATGTATGTTATTAATATTTATTAATATAAATTATGTTCAAACGGTGTTCGTCTCCCATTACAACTAAGGGGAGTGGACCCACATTTGAGAACCAATGTGCCAAAACTAGGAAATAAAAAATTGTTATGTTCACCTTTCAGGCGGTAACAGCCGATTTTCAGACGGCTAACAGCCGATTTTCAGATACCGCCGATAATTTTTAGATATGCCGCTGCTAAAATCTTTCGGCGCAGGTCTCTGATTTGCAAGCAGCAAAGAATAAAATTGTAAAATATATAAGATAATTAAAATAATTTAGTGAATACAACAAATTAAAATAACATAAAGTATTGTGCTATAAGCACAGTACAGAATTCGAAAAAAGTGTAAAATACTTAAGAAAACACATGCAGCGCAACACTCAATTGCTGTTGTTAGTTAGCCAAATCGAGTGATTTTTTGCCAACCAACATACAAAATACAGCTGTTTGTTTAACTGCCATACAAATAAGTAAGCTATATTTTTGGAATAAATTAAATATTAACTAGGCAATTATGTCGAACGGTAATCGTGGTCCCGGTCCCATACCTAATCGCTGGTTGTATTGTCCTCGCAAGAGTGATACGATTATAGCGGAGAAATTTTTAGCATTTAAGACTCCATTAAGTGATGCCTTCACAAGCCAAATGCCCATAGATTGTATCTTCAAACCCGAAATGATATTTGGCTATTGTAAGCAACTGAAATTAAAATTAGGACTTTGGATCGACTTGACTAATACAAAACGATTTTATGATCGTTCGGTGGTGGATGCCCAAGGAGCACAATATGTTAAGTTGCAATGCAGAGGTCATGGTGAAACTCCATCGCCCGAACAGACTCAATCCTTTATAGAGATTGTTGATAATTTTATAAATGATAGACCTTTTGATATTATTGCTGTACACTGTACGCATGGTTTTAATCGTACTGGTTTTTTGATTGCTTCTTATTTGGTGGAACGTTTGGATTGTTCAGTAGAGGCAGCTTTGTCTATGTTTGCCAACGCAAGAGCCCCGGGAATTTATAAACAGGATTATATAAATGAACTGTATCGTCGTTATGAGGATATAGAAGATGCCACTCCGGCCCCTGAACTTCCTGCATGGTGTTTGGAATTTGATGATTCAGATCATGGCGATGGCGGTGGGGGACGTGGACAAAAACGTAAACATGAAGAGTCGGCACACTCTTCTAATTCTCAACAGGCTTTAGCTGCACGCCAACAACATTCCAATGGTAGTTTAGGTCTAATAGAGTCCCTAGATGACGATGATCCAAGTGATGAGATTGATGGCAATGAAGACGCAAATGAAGAAGACCAGACAGAAGGCAATGGTGAGGAAAAACCTCGCAAAAAGAGGCGGCGTGAAATGGTAGTAAAAAACGCCACATTCATGGAGGGGGTGCCAGGAGTTGTGTGGGTGCAAGATCAACCACGCTTAGGCGAACTACAACAAAAGGTTCAGGATATGTGTGGCTGGAAGAAGAGTGGGTTTCCCGGCTCTCAGCCAGTATCTATGGATCGTAATAATATAAAACGTCTCCACGAAATACCATATCGTGTTTCATGGAAAGCTGACGGCACAAGGTATTCTTTGCTTATTTTTATTAATTTTGCTGGTTTTATTTAAAAATATTTCTTACTTTTATTTAGATATATGATGTTAATAAATAAACGTGATGAAATTTATTTCTTCGATCGTAATAACTCATGCTTCCAAGTTGAAAATTTAAGTTTTGTTAAGTCTTCAAATCTTAATGAACACTTAGAGGATACTCTTATCGATGGTGTAAGTCAATTAATTTATATTTTCCTTTGTTAATGATGTATAAACGATATTGTTCATTTTTTTTAGGAAATGGTTTTAGATAAATACAAAGGCGAAATAATGCCACGTTACCTAATTTACGACATCATCAAAATCTCAAATCATGATATTGGCAAAGAACCCTTCTTTCCCAATCGACTCAAATGCATTAAAAGAGAACTTATTGAGCCACGCATCAAAGCCATTGAAAAAGGCATCATTCACCGACCTTCAGAACCATTTAGCATCCGCAATAAAGAATTTTGGGACATTAGACAATCGGCATCATTGCTGGGCGAAAAGTTTGCAAAGTCTTTATTACATGAACCCGATGGTTTGATATTTCAGCCGTCGGAGCAACCATATACGGCGGGCGTTTGTTCAGATGTGTTTAAATGGAAACCGCTGGATATGAATTCGGTGGATTTTCGCATGAAAATACATGTACAAGAGGGAATGGGGTAAGTTATTAAAAAAAAAAAAAGAAACTAATAGATCAGTTTGTTAATTTAACTTTGTATATTTCCTTTTAAGAATTCTAAAACGTAAAGTATGTCTTTTATTTGTGGGAGGACATGATGTACCTTTTGATCAAATGAAATACACTAAAGCTGTTAAGGATTTAGACAATAAGATTGTAGAGTGTACGGTAAATAAACTTGGACAATGGGAATTTATGCGTGAAAGAACCGATAAAACTTTACCCAACAGTTACAATACAGCCGTATGTAAGTCTATAACATAAGCAACAATGTTCCTCCTATATAACATTTATCCAATAAATATATATATATATATTTTAATTTCTAGCTGTCATTGAGAGTATACGTAATCCAGTTACAAAAGAATATCTTTTAGATTATATTGCCAATTATGGTTATCGTAATGATAATGACATGATGCCACCGCCACGTAACATTCAACAACACCATCAGCACCAACAAAATCATCATCAGCAACAACAACAACAACATCATCATCAACAGCAGCAACAACAACAGCAGCAGTTCAGACCTCCTTCTCAATAAACGTTAATTACAAAATTATGTCCATGAAGACTTACACAGACAGACATGCAGACAAAATTTTAATTAGTTATTAAAATTGTGTTTTATTTTTTAATTAAATTAATTAATACTTACTTTGAACTATGTTAACTCTTACTTTATATACAAACATTTATTCTTTATTGTTTGTTTATTTTATGGCACCACAACTCAGTCAAATTCAAAAAAAAAAAATAAGAGGCAAAACGATATAATTTTCCCATGATTTGTAAAATTAAAATCATGTGTATATCTTATTATTTTATTGATATCATCTTAAAATACTTCCATTCTTTATGAGTTCCTCTTCGGTTACTAGACCAATATTTTTTAAACATACTAAAGCTGCCGCCTGTTCTGCTTGTTTCTTATTTTTTTGCCAAAAGGTACTCCTATAACGTTTGCCATCATATTTACAAATGGATCGAAATAGTTTATCTTTACCTTCCGTCTCATATACTGGCGGCAATATATTGTGTTTGTTTGCATGTTCATATACGAGAGTTTTTGGAAATTTATCTACATCTGTTTGGGGGAGATGTTTGGTATTAAAAACTTTATTAACTTTTACGAAGAGCAATTTTTGTCTTACTCATATTATAATTGCTGCGTAAAAATGCTACATTTTGTTCTATAATATCTTCTTCATTTTCGGTTTTAGCTTTTTTCGCCTGGACCTCTAACACATCCGAATCGGCAACTTGTCCGGGAACCACTTTTCGTCTACCATACTTACTTTTGTTGTGTAATTCCAATTCCTTTTGACGGCAATAATCTCCTAGATTCCAAATTTCACTGAAAATTAAGTAAATATTTTATATCAGAATAATTATTTAGATTGAATTATATAAATATTAAACATTCACCATATTTGTTGCATAGTTTGGGATTGTAGAAATTGTTTTCCTCTGGGTGTTTCCTGCTGTTCCCTTAAAATACTCTGTACACCATATTTTGTATTATGCGGAGGATTATCGTAGTCTACACTTAATTTTAAATATTTACAAATAAGTTCATCCATGGGTAATAAACCTTAAAAATGTACTTTTATCTTAAAAAAATAAAAAAAAGAATAAACTAAGTAATTACCTTCTTTTCTAAATATTGAAACATTTATTTGTGCCGCTCTAGCCACCATTATGCTGGAAGCACCGCACAGTTTACGAAACTTTAAAATATCTTCGTATTTTTGTATGTCTCGGGAGCCACCATTACATATTACTGGTATATCTATATGTTTTACAATCTCCCTTATAACTTCTGGATGCGGTTCATGTTGTGGTCGTTCGTCTCTGGTACGACAATGTATACCAATTGCTGCAATACCCGTACTAGCCAATCTCTTAACCAAATTTATTGTATCTTGTAAATCGGGTAAAATACGAATTTTACATGTTACTGGTATTTGAAGGCCCTCTACGAGGGTTTTTAATATATGGGTGGCCTTATCAGGTTGTGCCAAAAGAGCAGCACCCATACCACCCTTAATGGAAAATTCCTTAGGGCAACCCATATTGATATCAATACCAGCAATATCATGTTGGACCTTCAATCCCACAGCTAAAGCTCGTTCAGCATCACTGGTGCCCATTTGTAAAACAACACGAGACTTTTCCGTATCGCAGGTGCGAAAGGTGACCGTACCATCAGTAGGGTCAATAAAATCAACTGTACCCAGAGCATCTAAGAATTATAATCATTCAAATTAGTTGATGATTGCTACATAGTACGTTTTAAACATATTTTACCATTTACAGTTCTTTTGCATTTGATTAATCTTAAATCAATTAATTCTTCGGTGTAAACAATATCGGCTCCCATTTCCAATGCCAATAATCTGGTGGGCAATGTACCCACTCTGACCATGGGTGCTAAAATAATTTTATTACTATAATCTAAACGTTGAACTTTATCAATTGTCATTTTTCGTAATAGTTTCCAAATCATACGAATTTTAGGAAAATTTAATGGTAAATTACAAGATTTTATTATTTTTTAAGCAGCACATGTACAATAATAACAAATGATATCAATTTACTGTGATTGTATGAATTTAATATGAAGAATTTGTAAACAAATCATTGTTCGGATCAGAAACCTGAGCCAACCTGCTTTACAGGTGGCTGAGCGTGCCGACGTTTAATTTTTTGAAAGCCGTCGCTTACGCTTAAAAAATGTTTTGTTTAAAGTCTGAAATTTGTAGAGCAGATTGTGGTAATTATTGAATAGGTCATGGTATGTATTGACTGACGATAGCGTATGTAAGCTAACTATTTTATAATACCGAAATTAAAATAGTATTTAAGTAATGAAAGTGAAAAATAAAGTTACTGCAAGAATTAAAAAAAAAAAAATATTAAAATATTTGGATCAGAAAAAAGCAAAGGATTCAAAATTTTAAAATAAAAATAGAATTTTGTAAAAAAAAAAAATCAATTAAAAACTATAATTTTACAAGAGAATTTAAGAAATGTACATAATATAACAAAATCTTAATGAAATTATGTATCTCCCTAACTTTGGATTCGATAAATAGTATAGGAAAAATTTACGATTTTAAGTAACCAATGGGTTTTTAAAAAAAATCGAATTACACAAGGATTTGATTTTTTTTTTTTTTTTTTGTAACAACCAAAAACAGCTTCCTAATATTAAAAATGATAACATAAAAAATAATAAAAAAAAAACATTTTGTATTCGATTTTACATAAATTTCATTTATTTTCAATCGTATACCTGTATATTTAGTTAAACAAAAACATGAGAGGGAGAAAAATTTTAAATAAATAATAAATTATAGTTCTCGAAAAATACATATTCGGGGTCATGGTTTGTTGGAAATATACAATTATAAATATAATATATGCTATCACTAAATATTATTTAAATACTAAAAAATTTATTCGAAAATCTTAATAAATTTTAACTAATTAACAAGAAAAACAAAAACAACTAGAAAAAAATTGAATTATAAAAATTTCCTTCAAACTTTTGCAGAAACTAAGAAAATGTATTTCAATATCTCATTTTATTATTTTCTCAAATAACGTCATTGATTTCATCTTGACGTTTATCAATCCTTTGGCAACGACAACATTTTTCACCCATAGATTTCCAGCAATTGCGATGAAAACAAGTGCCACAACGATCACAACGTTCAACGCGTGAGTCCCAGGGGTATATTACCACATCATTATGACAATATTCACAAAGAAATCCACGAGCTGTACAAAGCTATTCAATACAAAAACAAATTATAAATAACATTTTAAAATTAGATTTTCAGTTTTAAACTTACCACGCAATTAAATATATGTGATTCACATTTAGCTATCATTTCGTCTATGGATCGATGCAAGCATTTGGTGCGCGCATCAACAAAATCGGACATAGACCAATTGTCGATGTCAGCGGTTATATAATCGGGTACCGATTCAAAATAACTCTGTTCACGCAAGGCAAAACGACACATGCGTATAAAGTCTTTAACAAATTTCAATTGTAAACGTTTATTGCGAGCACTGAGCAATGATTTACTACGTATATATAAGGCAGGATTCAAGTCGGGCACATAGAATAGAGGATAACCATACATTTGTTCCAGCAGACGATAAGCAAAGACACTAACCGGATAACATTTAAAATCCCAGCTGAAAAAATAATTCAAAATTACATTTACACAATAATTGAAATGATAAATTGACTTTACTAAACAGCACTTACGCTTGCAATATCTTGGCTGGTGTTGCGGATATTTGATTACGATGACATCCTGTACAGTGGTATTTACCCAAATAGGTACAATAGCGAAAACTTTGCATATATTGGGGTGATACTCTCATGCCACAACCAGCACATCGATAATTTTGTTTCTTTAATAATTCTTTGCGGCTAAAGGTGAACCAATTAAAAAAATTAATAATTATGAAATAAAATAATATTTTAACTTACTTGGGTGGCGGATGATCGGTAAAAATAATTTGCTGTCTAGGGGGTGCCCAATATCTAGTACCTCTTGTTGCCGAATGAATAACATGGTCATCGGGATTAGCTGAACTTGTTAGATCCGGCATAGGTAGTAGTTTTTGGGGCGTATCATCGTCGGACACCAACCATTTTAGTTCCGATACTTTTGGCAAATGTTTTTCATCAAATTTGGAGATAAGTGATAATCCAACTACTTCTGCCGATAGTAAGTCATAGCTTACTTCCTCCAATTCTGCAAATGGTATATGTTCTCCTTCGACAATATCACTAGATGTAGTGGGTACAGTGGAACTTTGTGTGGAATCAGGCGAAGCCAAGCAGTCAGTTGCTAAAGGTGTCACTAAACAAAAATGTATTTACTTGAGGGAATTTAACTACATTATAAAAAAGTTACCCTCGCTACACTGTTTATATTTCTGCGTCTCCAGTTTATTCCATTTTATATGCTCTATGGCGGAGATTATTGCCTCCGATATACGAAAATGAGCATTTTCCTTTTCCAACTCGGTATTGTTTCGCGATAAATGAGACATTTGCAAGAATCTTGTTAAACTTTGACAATTTTTGGGAGTATTCAAAACAGATCCAGGTGATGTAGCCATAAAATGTGATTCAGAGCTAAGATTGCCAGCACTAGACATTAACATATTGAGGCCGGAGCAATCTAACGTTGTATTAACATCTTCAAAGAGATTTTGTGATTTTCGAGATCTTAATTTTTTGCCATCAATAGGCAAAAATTTATCGAAAACTGTTGAACCAAGTGATAAGGAGGAAATTTGTGGCTGTGAAGACATAACGGAATGATGATTCTGTTGATAGTTATTGTCCGGTATTATAGATTCAATGGCTGTTTCAGTAGATTCATGTTCATTTTGGCCATCATGATCTATAAACCACGATGTATACGAGGGCGGGGTGCTAAATAATGAAGTGAAAAAACTATTCAAGGGACTAAGACTTTTCGAAGGTTTTGTATTTGAAGTCACCGTTGTTGTGGGTATTGCACACGCAGCTGTTGGTGGTTGTTGCTGACTTTGTTGTTTATTTTTCTGTTTTAATTCCCACGAATGATCAGTCCAGATTTTTATATCATCGGTATTGATCAATTCTATACACTTGGTAGTATTATTCGAATTACAAGAAGACACTGATGTCGACATTAAACTCGAGGCATTAGACTTATTTGAATTTAATGTACAATTGGAAAGTGGACTTTTACTTCTGTTTGAGCTTGCCTGAGATGTTGAAGGTTGATTATCATCGTACTCATATAAAAAGGAAGCTGAGTTAGATGAAGTGGTGGCATGAGAAGCGCTTGAATTTATGTGGGAAGTATTTGTATGCGGTATATTCTGAGGTTTCGTTACTGATGGTTTAATTGCTCCAATTGTTTTACATCTGGGCCGGCGTCTCGCATAACCACCATCTATCTCATCTTTTGGCTTTAATGCTTTACTTGTAAAATCTGGAAGACTTTTAGTTTTGCGTATTGTCAACAGCAACGACGTAGACTGTTGTTGAGTGTTAGTATTGGTAGGTGACGTTGCGGTTGCTTTATATAAACTCGTTATCTTTGTGTTAGTCTTAGGTACTATAATAACATTTGGCTGAGAATTTGATCTTTTGTGATGTTTTGTCTCTTTTGTATCGGCCTTAAGCACGGCATCAATTTGACTTAAAAGGCCATATTGATGTGTTTCAAATGCTGTCAAGCCAATAACTAAAATTGTAACATATTTTTCTTGTCTTAAAAGAGCATCCTCTGTATAATGCTCTTCTAATAGCTCTTTATCAGTAACTAAATACTGTAAGAAACCACATAAATTACTTTCATTCAGATTGTGCATCAACCATTTTATCACATGTGCTTCGATTGTCGTTTGTGAGGTTTGTCGACTGATTGTATGCATCGATGTTTTACGTTGTTGAAAAGCTGTTGATGTTACTAGTTCTCCAATTCTTAGAACATTACGGGGAGGTGTATTATTTGAATTACGTCTTATACTAACTGCATTACGCACCCATTCAAAATCATCGATTATTTTATGTAGCACATTCAAGTTTAGGTCATTATTGCAATTTATATTATTATTGTTGCTTTTGTTGTTGTTGCTATTATTTACACTCGTAGCTGCAGATGCAGTTGATGTAGTTGGTGATGAATCATAATCTAATCCATTTAGATTCGTATTTATTTGCAACTAGAAAAAAATATGCAATAAACAAGTAAAATGGGTAGTTTTTTTTTTATTTTGTTAAGTAAATCACATGTGGAAACAAAGAATTTTAATTAAATATATTTTTATTTTTTCGTATTATATAAAGTTAATAATCAGTGGACAAACTGTAATTTAAATGAGCAAATATGCATGTTTTACACTAAATATTAACCTAATCTTCTCAATGTCATCTGAGATGTTTCTGAGATATATTAAAAGTGTTATTGTTAAAATATGTGCGATTTTTTAAATTTCTTGTTAAAAAGAAGTAAATTATATTTAAAATATAAACCTTAAATATAAATTCGGATAATACTCCCTAGATCTCATAATTTAACAGACTACTTATTTTAAACCAAAATGATAATAACCTTGGATAATTATAATTAAACCATATAAATTACATCTATGTAGAAACATACTAATTTGGATAATTATAATACGTTTCGAAAATATGTACATATTTCATCATCGCATAGATTGCCCATCAATTTTTCTCGCCTGACTACATTCTTGGCATTCTTCAAGCAAACATCATCATTTTACCCAAAAACATAATACACACAATTGCAACTGACACAGTGAGTCTCAAGTGCCATTCATGTAACAGAAATAGAAATTAAAACACACACAAGACAACAACAACTTTCACTTTAAGAAAATTGCAATTGTTTTTTTTTTTTAATTATTCCAATCTAGTTATAAACAATTTGTCGATATACTTACATTTTCGGGTTCATTTTTTAATCCATGTAAAATAATATCCACACACGAATTGAGCACTTCCTTTAAAATCGTGTCATCAACCGCCCCATAAAGAAACCATAAATTTAAGGTTTTTTTCAAGTTTTCAATTAATTCACGACACTTTATTTCGTCTTTTGGCAACAGTTGTAATTTTTCTTTTACTTTTGATGCCATTGTTATATTGTTTATTATTTTTAATATTACAATTTAATACTTTCATCTGCTTTGTTTTCTTTTAATTAAATGGAAATACCTAAAATAAGTTTTCAAGGAAACTACAACGAAATAACTTTTTTTTTTGTTTGTTTCTATTTTGGAAAAAAATCGCAGTATAAAAAAAGCACAACACGCAGATAAAAACAATAAAGCAGACACTTGCGACGAGCGTTTTTATCGGCGCCGGCGTCTTTCTTTAAAAACTGTCGGCGGCGGCTAAAGTAATTGTCAAAAGTTTCTTTTTGTTCTTTAATTTGACATTCACATCAAAATGTAAACAAACAACGGAAATTAATACCATATTTTAGATGTTCATATTGGGTACTCAGTAATCAGTAAAATACTAAATATTTAAATATTCAAAATATATACCTAAACTGTAGACTCAACATTCATTATGGACAAATGATATTAACACAGTTGAAAAGTCTTCTAATGATTTATAATATGTCCATATTATTAAATACACAAAAGGAAAAATCCATTTTTGTTGATATATGTACATATTACATATATTTTTGCAAATGTTTATTTCCATTAAAAAATTTTAAAATTATTAATTTTATTATTGTTATTAAAAATTTGATGTTCACCACTTACACGTCAAAAATATACTTTTCTACGTATTTTGCTATCCAGCTTTTTTTTATTATAAAATTAGCTCGTAATATTAAGACCTAGCAAAATTTTTTTCCCTAAATGTATTACATATACAAGCGTTGGCAACATTAGTTCAAACATAATGAATTTATCGTTAAAATGCAACTCTACTTATCTAAATTCTGGTGTTGGAAAGAGACAAAAATAATAGACAATAAGAAGATGCACTTGTAAAAAGCCGACAAAAAAATCCACCATAGTTTTTAAAACATAAAAAGTGCAAACAAGTTAATTATTAGTTAATAATTAAAACAGCCGTAAAATGAAGCAAAAATATTAAATTATATTAATAATATTAAAGACATTATGGAAATTGAAAAACTCAATAAGCAAATAATTTAAAGTAACTCAATTGAAACTTAGAAAAAAATTAAAACGTAAAAAAATACGAAATACATTATCTTATCATCTTAAATTATACTTTTAGTGTAGAGAAAAAATAAGGCAATCACCAAAGTATGCGTTGCTAGTGTAGAAGGTTTTCGACGTTCGTAGAAGAAATCCCCTTTGTTGTGCTTGACGCATATCAACGCATATATAAACTTTGTTTTTGTTCCACTTAAAAAATTAATGTCGAGCATCGCATTGCTGAGGACTTGCGTTTTTTTCAACTACACATTCGTTTCATAATTCTACTCGTATACGAGCAGCGTTGCTGTCAGCCATCGACTTTGTCTTTTTGTCTGATTTTGTGATTTGTAAAGTACGGACGTGTAAATTTTATTATATATCTCTTGGTTTCTAAGTGAAATTTCTAAAGAAAAAAGCTAATTAAAATTAAAGAAAGTGTATAAATTTTGTTAAAAAATTTTAAAATCTCTTTGGAAAAAAAACTTAGAAAAATTTTTTTATCAAGTGTTTGTAGTGGAAAAAATTTCACAAAAATATTCTAAGTTCTGTTAAATATTGGGACTTAGAAAATTTTTTCATATTTTTCTCTACCACCACCAACACTTATAATTTTTTTCAACATAGTCGTCTGCTGGCTGCCTCGTTGTTTTTTCGACTTGTAAAATTTTTCATTTTTTCTGTTCATTCGTCTTTAGTTGGTTGGTTGGCGAGTATTTTATTTCACATCAGCAAAAATCAGAGTAAAAAAGGAAAAAATATAAAATAAGGAAAATATACACAAATATAATTTCTCAGTGGTGGCTGCTAAAAGTATAATATAAAAGATTGTATTTTCGACTTGTGAAATTTTTCATTTCAATTTTTCTTGTTGGTGCAGTTTATTTTATTTTTTTCATATACACATACATAATTTTTTTCGCTTAAGGAAAATTATTTAATTTTCCTTTAAAATCCAGAAAAATGAGTGTCGATGTATCGGGTGAAAATGTAAGTAATTTTTATAATTTTTGAAAATTTTATTAATATACGTATTTTTATCTAAAAATTTAAATTTTCATATCATATGTGATTTTATGGGACTTGTAATAATTTTACAATTTTTTCAATGTTATATAGACTTTGAAAAAATTCACAAAAATGGCGACAAGTCACTACACATAATACAATCAGTAACGCAAAATAGCGTTTTTAAAACGCTGTAGTATATGCCAGATACATTTTAATAGTCGTATTAAAATAAATAATGTAAGCTTGATAAAGGTTTACAGCCGCATTAAAAAATGTATGATTGATAAAGGTTTACTTTATCTTATGAAAATGTACATACAAAAAGTTAGTAAACCTTTATCAAACATACATTATTATTTATTTTTAATACGGCTGTAAGTGTTTAAAATCAGTAAGACGTGTTTGTTAAGCTTATATGTTAAGGGTACTCAAGTGCGTATAGTATATTCAATTTTTAGCTTAAAATGGTAAAGGTTATTGCAAATAAGTTTAATCGGTATCAAAAATTTCTTAACTCCAACCGATCAAAACTTTAAAATTCTTCGCGTTTTGAGCAAAGACTTCTTTATATGCAAATGGGCTATTTATTACTTTTTTTCTAGAAATATCTCATAGTCACTTCACTTCCTGTGCTTTAAATGAAATCAGTTTTGTTAAAGCATATTTTGATCTTAACTACAAATTTAACTTTTAAATGTGTAGTAGAGTACCATTCTCACTGTAAAGTATTTATAGCTTTGAAAGTTATATACAGGAATATTTTTTATTTGCCCTAGTGTAGTGATCAATACCAAATTAATATGTTAGTTATTTGAATTATTCACTGTAAATACGTCTAACGAATAAAGTATTCTATCAACACAACCAAAATTCAGACAATTTTTTTGGATAATGGGAACTCACTGAAGATCCCTAATTCATTTTAAATTATAAATACTATTGCAAAAATTAAAATGTCAATTAAAAGCTCTTTTATATAAAAGAACAAATATACTAAGCTCCATTAACATAATTTTTGGTTTAGGTGACTTTTTAAGGAAAGACCTACAAAATGTTAAATTTATTACAAAAAAAAGTAGTTTTCAAATAATTTGATTGTTACAGTTAAAACCCTAAGACCAAAATACTCAAGTCAATAATTAAAATTTTCTGATAAAATTATCTTTGCAGTTTTTTGATATGTATGTAATATGAATTCTTAAATATTCATATTACATACAAAGTAAACAATTATTTTAACGCTTTTATTGATAATTGTTAGTTGTCAACTCTGTTTACAATGAAGAATAAAATTATATGATATTTTTTAAATTTGTTCCCATTGTTGTTTAATATATATTACTATACTCTGTTGTGGTAGAGTCTATTCATTTAGCCAGTCAGTCAGTCACTCACTCAGCCACATGAGCATTTCCTAAAAAAAAAATACAAAACAAAAATAAATTACATTGGTATAGAATAGAAAAGATGTACATTGTCGGTGTGGAATATATTTGTATAAAATAAATACAATTATAATAAGTGAGTTTTTAGTTAGTCGCAAAATTAGTAGTAGCAAGGTGTTGTTTTTTTATATATGTGATTCTGAAATATATTTCAATTTTTCTTGTGGTACTCATTTATCTAATCGCGTCTAAATAAATAGATTTTAATTAATAAGGCAAAGTAACTTTTATTTTAAACTTAATCATATTGTTATATGAATTGTAGGAAATAAATAAATTGTTTTAAAATAAAAATATTATTAGTGTTTTTTTTTTTTTTTTTTTTTTTTTTTTTTTTTTTTTTTTTGGTTAATTTACTTAAGTAAATAAAAATGATTAAAAATATTTTAGTAAACACTTTTCTTGTAATATTTGTTCGGTAGATAACAATTAGGTTCCTTACTATTTCGTTATTTTTTGTTTTTCAAAGAACCTTGACCTCTTATTGCCTCCTGAAGTAAGTTTCTTGTTATTGTTTATTTTTGCTTTATTTACTTTGTGTTTTTTATGTTAGTATTTGTAAATTATTCTGTTTATGTTTATTATTAGAATTTCTGGAACATTGACACTATAAAATGCCTATTAAGCATGTATCTATTAAAATAATCAAATTCAGTCGCATTTTCAGTTTTAATAAATTGAAGAAATTTCTTTTTACGACAACAAAAATTATTTACTTTGTTTAATTCTATGAAAAAACATTGTTACCAAGGTGTAGTTTTATGAAAATTTATTCTAATGTTTGGTTATTATATATTTATTACTATGAACAGGGAGTTTTCAAATTGTGTGTTATTTGCCCAGGTTTTCAATTAAAATGTAAAAAATATTTATCTAATACATCTATATTTGTTAAATTTCTTTTCATTCTTAGATTTAAATTATATAAAATAAAAAATTGGCACATTTAATGATTGTCACCAATTTTAAATCATTGGTACATTTTAATTAATTAAATCAAAGTCATTAAAAATTAAATTTTTTGTGAAAAAAATTTTTACCAAAATTTATTATTATTTTCTCAAAATTAAATTAAAAATAAAAAATATATTTTTTGACTTTCTTGTTTAATCAATCACTAGCTCCACATCAGTTTAAATCACCCTTTTAATAACTTTTTAATAACAATTTTACACTCCTCACAAGCTTTTTATATTTATCAAACAATTAACCAATTAACATATTGAAATGAAATTTAAATTATATAAAGAAATGCTTTTATTAAAA
>MINK01188124.1:19551-37036 GCA_001735545.1 Phormia regina
AAAAAAAAAAAAAAAAAAAAAAAAAAAAAAAAAAAAAACTTAGCTAAAAACATACATTTTATGTATTTAGAAAATCTGTGATAGTAATGAAATGTTTTAAAATAAATTAAATTAATTATTAATACATACACACTGTTACATATTAAGCTATGTACGTATACATACATATATACATGTCATTTAAGTTTTTAACATTTGTTTTATAAAATATCATTAAAAATTTTAATTTGCTAAAAACTAAAATGAAAGGTATTGAAAAAAAAAAAAAAAACGTAAAAGTAAAAACAATATAATTTGCTTTTGGTGTAAAATCTTGGTTGTGTGCGACCCACTTAATATTCAGTTTTTTTTTTAATATTAATAGTTTAAAATTGAAAAAAAAAATAGTTTATGTACAAAAAAGCACGTGATCATTGTTGTTTTTATTACTTAAAATAAGCATATGTTTTATATGAAAAAAACTATGTATGTTTATAAAGGTTGTTGCTAAAGACGATAGATACATGTGTAGTACATAATGTTGTTTTCCTATTATATATTATGTATTCATAAGATTGAGTGAAAAACGTGGCAAAACAACCTATGTACCACGTGTTCGTCTTATTAAATAATTGTTCATCTTACTTTACATACATACATACATTTATGTATTAATGTACATATAAAAAATATAAACTAAACGACTTGTAATTTTTAAAACATTTATGTATGTTTTTCCCCAAAATTTTATTTAAAAATGATATGTAACCAGATTTTTTTTACTTCCTGCTTGGCGATGTTTTTTTTTAATTTTAATTTCAAGACTGGGTAGTTTGGTTTTTACTTCACATTAAAGATTTTAGTTTAGGGGTTGTAAATGAAATAGTGTGTTTTTCCTTTGAATCAACATTTTTCATAGCATCTAAGCAGCAGTACCATATACTTAATTCATATTCCATTTCATGGTTTTCTTTTTGTTTAGTTGTACCTTTTTTACGTAGATACAATAAATATATGTACAATGTATGTATGGATGGATATTGTATGTATCCAGCCATATTATGTGGGTATATTATTGACGTAAAAACTTGCAAAATTATGAAAATCTAGTTTGTCTACTTAGGCCTTTTTAAAGGGGTGTGTATTGTTGTACATACATTCATTCAATGAATTTCCATTTTAATTTTTGATTTTTCTCGTTATATACTTTTTTAAATCATCGCCAGGTTAATAAACCTTATGTTTTTATTATTCTCTATTTTTTCTGCATAACGTTTTGACAACTAAAGCTAGCAGCTGATGAGTTAGCAGAATTTAAAACTAAATTTTTAGCAGGCTCATAACTACATGATGTCTAAACTACAATTTTATGCGTAATAATTCTTGCTTAGTGCAGAATCACAGCTAACATTGCACTTTTCAATTAAAAAACTATGTGACCTATTTTGAAATATCTATTTCATTATATATTTAAAATTTTGAAATTTTTTTAATATTTTAGACCTTAATATGTATGTATATCCATACATAACTGTAAAATATAATTATATATTATTTTTCTTTTTGTTTTTAGCCACCACAAGCTCAAAACGGGGGCACTGCTGAGGTACATGTTAATGGAATGAGCAATGGTCATAGTAATGGTCATATAAGTAGTAGCAGCAGTAAATCCCATAAATCATCAAGCAAAGATAAACATCGTGACAAGGATAGAGATCATAAGAGTTCCTCGTCTAGCAGCCATAAGAGTAGTAGTCGGTAAGTAAATAGTTGAAAATAGTTTTACGGATAAAGAGAACTATTAAGAAGTTAATTAACGTCTAGTCTAGCAATGAATTTTAATATCTATTAATTTTCTTTGATTACAGCGATAAAGAAAAGCATAGCTCTTCATCGTCATCCAGTGGCAAGGATAAACATCGTGACAAGGATAGAGAACGTAGTAGTGACAAAGACAAACATAAGAGCTCTTCGTCAAGTAGCTCCAGCAGTCATCGTGACAAGGATAAGGAACGTAGTAGTGATAAAGACAAACATAAATCATCATCTTCAAGTCACAAGAGTTCTTCGAAGGACAAGGAACGACGTGACAAAGAACGTAAAGAAAGCTCCAGCAGTAGTTCGAGCAGTAAAGATAAAGATCGTAGTGACCGAGATAAAGATAAGGATCGGCATCATAAATCAAGTTCATCCAGTTCTTCCAGTTCTCGTGATAAAGATCGTGAAAAGGATCGTCACCGTTCATCGTCGTCGTCATCTTCATCGAAACATAAACATTCCAGCTCTTCTTCAAAATCATCGTCATCGCATGATAAATCCTCCCGAAAAGATGGCGAATTTATTAAACCTGAGCCTTTGTCCCAGCCCTCTAATCACTCACAAGAAAATGGTTTCAATGGCGATGTTTTATCGCGCGACATTAAACAGGAAAAGTTTACACAAGATCCCCTAGATACTAGTAACATTAGCAATGGTTTCAATCAAACCTTTGATGAAAGTATCAAACGAGAAGAAGACATGAAATTCGATGTATCCCAAGCTAGTTCTTGCGACTATTCCATGTCACAATTTCGTGATGATGAACCGGAATTTGTAGCCAAAGAGGAAGCCAGTCAGGAAGATGATAGTAAATATGATGACGAAGAAACGCAAGATTATAAACCCGACTACGAAGAGGATGAAAATGAGGAAGAAGATGAAGAAGACGAAGATGAAGATATGCCTTTGGCCATGCGTAGAGCAAAATCTCGTGGTACTCCTCAAGAACAAATGGATGAGGATGATGAAGATATACCCTTGGCTAAACGTAAAGCTAAAGTTGAAGAGGAAGAAGACTATGATGAAGATGTACCTTTATTGGCTCGTAAAAAACCCAAAAAAGAATCGAAATCTAAATCTAAGGATAAAGAGAAGAAAAAGAAGCGTGTCAAGGAAGAAGATGATGAATATGCTGATGAGAAGCCTAAAAAGAAGGTGAAAAAAGAAAATAATACAGCAGTTAAAACGGAAACTGCCTCACCAACAAAGCGAGTCAAGAAGGAGAAAAAGAATGAAGAGGAAGAAGAAGTTTGGAGATGGTAAGTTTAACTACTATCTATTAGATATTGTATTAGATAATTGTAAGAAAACTGCTAAATTATAAATATCGTTGGCTACTAAATCTCTTATTTCATTGAATAATATAAGCTGTTGGCAACACTGAATGAACAAAAATCGTTGACACAAACAGCTGTTCCAATAACAATTGTGACATTTGAAATTGAGGTTATGTCCGTCTTTTAGTATGTTTGTGTGTTTAAAGCTTTGCGTAATGCATTTGTTTGCTCTCAAATGGCAAAAGCAATTGTATTTGCCTCAGTTTCTGTTATTCCACGATGTACATACGAAAATCTTTTGACAACAAATCAAAGAAAATCATTGTTTTCACAATTGAAATCAAATTTAGTTAGTCAATCGACATTTTTGCGACCGTCATATCCAGCGGTAGTCTCCTCACTAACATGTCACAATTATGCTACAAAAACGAAAAGAGTTTCTTTGGTGGCAAAAACAACAAAGAAATTATCAGCTTCGAAAGCTAAAAAACAAAATGCTACAATAAATACACAAATTTCTGTTCCATATTTTAGGTGGGAAGAAGAAAAGCGTGATGATGGTGTTAAGTGGAATACCCTGGAACATAAGGGACCAGTTTTTGCTCCACCCTATGAACGTTTACCAAAAAATGTGCGTTTCTACTATGATGGCAAACCTATGGAACTATCAGAAGAAACCGAAGAGTGTGCCACCTTCTATGCCAAGATGTTAAACCATGAGTATTGTACCAAACAAATCTTTAACGATAACTTCTTCAAAGATTTCCGCAAGACCATGACCAAGGAAGAAAAGGAAATCATTAAAGATTTCAACAAGTGTAATTTCGAAGAAATGCACAAGTACTTTGTGGCCGAATCGGAAAAACGGAAAAATGCCAGTAAAGAAGAAAAGCTTGCTAAGAAAATGGAAAACGAAGCATTGATTAAAGAGTATGGCACGTGTATAATCGATGGTCACAAAGAGAAAATTGGTAATTTCCGTTTGGAACCCCCCGGTCTGTTCAGAGGTCGTGGAGAGCATCCGAAAATGGGTATGATCAAAAGACGTATACGTGCCGAAGATGTATCCATTAATTGTGGCAAAGACTCCAAAATACCCTCACCTCCACCCGGCCATCGGTGGAAAGAAGTTATACACAATAATACTGTCACCTGGTTGGCCTCTTGGGTTGAAAACGTCCAGGGACAAGTTAAGTACATTATGTTGAATCCTTCGTCTAAACTAAAGGGTGAAAAAGATCATATCAAATACGAAACTGCACGTAAATTGGCAAAATCAATTGATAAAATTCGAGAAACCTATCGCAACGAATGGAAATCGAAAGAAATGCGTGTTCGTCAACGAGCCGTTGCTCTGTATTTCATTGATAAGTTGGCTTTGAGAGCTGGTAACGAAAAGGATGAAGATCAAGCAGATACTGTAGGTTGTTGTTCATTGCGTGTCGAACACGTACAGCTGCACAAAGAATTGAACGGCAAAGAGAATGTAGTGGTATTTGATTTCCTGGGTAAGGATTCTATACGTTATTACAACGAAGTTGAGGTAGAGAAGAGAGTCTTTAAGAATTTGGAATTGTTTATGGAGAATAAAAAAACTGGTGATGATTTATTCGATCGTTTGAACACACAAGTGCTTAACGAACATTTAAAAGAGTTGATGGAAGGTTTGTAATGGACATACTTTATGCATTTCTTTTTATATATATATATTTTTGTATTTTATTTTTAAGGTCTCACTGCCAAAGTGTTCCGTACATATAACGCTTCAATTACCTTACAAAATCAATTAAATCTATTGACCAAGGATGATATGACTTTACCCGAAAAGTTATTAGCCTATAATCGCGCTAATCGTGCAGTAGCTATTCTCTGTAACCATCAACGTTCAGTACCCAAAAGTCATGAAAAATCAATGGAAAATCTAAAAGAAAAGATACGACAAAAACGTGAAGCTATCGATGATTGTGAAGCTGAATATAATGTATGTTTAGTTTGACGCTTACTTTTTGTGGGGACTTACATTTTATTTTGTTTATTTTATAGGACCTTAAAAGACAAGCTAAACGCGGTTCGGTTAAAGAGCGCATCAATGCCGATAAAAAAGGCAAACAATTAGAGCGTTTAAAGGAACAATTGAAGAAATTAGAATTACAAGAGACTGACAGAGATGAAAATAAAACTATTGCTTTGGGCACATCTAAATTGAATTATTTGGATCCACGTATTTCGGTGGCTTGGTATGTATAAATTTTTATATTTGAAAAATAAACAAAATATGAAATTCAAATTTGTACTGATTATTTTTATTATTACTTCCAGGTGTAAAAAGCATAATGTTCCAATTGAAAAGATTTTCAATAAAACTCAAAGAACCAAATTTTTGTGGGCTATTCACATGGCTGATGAAAATTACGTTTTCTAAACTCAACAAACAAAAAATTAGTATTAGGTACTAAAAAACATCCACAAAGAAACCCACCCAAAATTCACTGAAATCAAGAACACACTAAAATATAGTATATAAATCAATTATCAACCTGATTCTCATAAAGGCTCCATTTTACTCATCAACACACTACACATCTACATACTATTGAGTTTTTTCAATATTCATTCATGGTTTTGTTTTTTTTTTTTTTATATATGCACTAAAATATATATCATATATTAATTCATAGAATTAAAGTGAGAAGAAAGAAACAAAACTGAAATAGTAATTTAGTGTTCAACATTAAACAAAATTACCTTTAAACATTAATTAAATAATAAGAAAACAAATCGCCAACCAACAACTTATAAAACATATTCATAAACTTGAATATGTTAAAAAAAAAAAAAACTAAACATAATTGACATCATTTTAATTATTTTTCTACAAAATAATTTTGAAAATTTTTTTATCTTATAATAATATAAATATATAATTATTTAATTACTATATTATTTTAGTAAAATTAAACTGTTTTAAAAGGTTTTTTTATATCACCAAGAGAAACAGTCTAAACACAATTTTATAACAATTTCAAGTTAAATTTTTAAAATTTATTTTAATTTTATTTCAAAACTGAAATTGTATAATTAATATACATACATACAAACATATTTGCAATTAGTTTAATTTATAAACAATTATTTTCCTATTTAAGTATAAAAATAAGAATTAAAAATATAATAAAATATTTATGAAATGCAGCATATGAATAGGTCTTTAATTATGTCATACATAATACTAAGATCTTGTTCTATATAATACTAACAACAATTATTACATATATTATAAAAACAAAACTTGATAATTAATTTAAAAGTTACAAAATAATTTTGTATAAAAAAACAAAAACAAACAAAACAAATTATGTCTTATATAATATTATAAACAACATTTTATTACAATTTCTGAAATTTATTTTTATTTTAAAAATTTATTTTCTTTACTATAGTTTCAACTATTTTCCTTTAATTCTACTCCTGTTTTATTATTTTCTTTTAATACATTTTTTTTAATTAAATTTTCTCTCTCCTCTTTTGACTTTATAAAGTTTATATTAATTATCGTTTTTTAATTTAAAAAATATATAACTGTGCAATCTATAATTTATAACATCATTTTGCCTCATAATAAAATTTATAAATTTATTTTAATTATTATTTTTTTTTTTTTTTCTTACACAAAAATTTTTTGAAAATTGTAAGGATTTCTTATTATTTTTTTAGTTGAATTTTTTTTTTTTTAAATTATATTCATATTTGATCTTTTCTGAAATTATATTATATCACTTTGATATATAACATTTGTAAACATCAAATCATCCATAATTAGTTGGAAACCACTAAACCTATTTGTAGTGTAATAATAAAATGTTCTTAATTATAATAATAATATATTTTCATTAAGCCTGAAAATCAATAAGCTAAAACAACTTCATCATAGAAATAAAAAAGTATATAGAAAATGATAAAAAATGTTTGTAATTTTTAAGTGATAATTTAGTAAAGAGAAAAACAACCAGTACACTTAACAGAAATCATATAAATACATTAAATATTGAATTAATTGAATTGAAAATAAAAATTTATTTCAATAAAACGTAAAAAAAACGAATTTTATTTTTATTTGCTAGTTTAAAACATGCGTCGAAAAAATAATTTCCTTAAAAAGTAAGATCTCCAACTCAGTGCAGAAATTTTACTTGAAACTGTAATATATATTAAATATATTAAAATTAAAGAAAAAAATTTAATTATTAATAAAGAAAATGTTTAACAAACAATTTCAATAATTTTTTTAAAGTGCATTTTGTACTCTGCACAATAATTAAATGAGAGCGTAAGAATACATGTGAACCAGGGATGTCATAATTGGTGCAATAGTACAATGGTACACCAATAGTTAATTTGGTACAATTTAAAAAAGTGTGATTGTGCGTGTATGCATGTGGGTTTTAAAAAGACGATGTTTTTTCCGTAAAATTGTTTTATTTTAAAGGTTATTTTTCATTTAATACAATAATTTAATTGAAATTGTGCTAAAAAAAATTCACACATATGTCTATTTGTAGACGGTATGTAAAATGATAATAATACGGTGTTGCTAGAAAATTTAATTGCTGTAGTGCTAAAACGTCCTAAAAATTATGTTAAATTGTTCTACTGCAGAAAATGACAGTGCTAAATGGTTTTGTTAAGAAAAATATATATTTTTGTAGCCCTTGGTTCTAGAAAAATATAGTTCAAATAACAACTTATAAAAATATTTTCTTTAGAGTTGAAAGTAATAAGGAAAAATAAAGTAAAATTAAGACTTATATTTTAAAAATGAAAACTAATAACGTCAAATTTACGAAGTAATTCTTTCAAAAAACCAGAAGTATGTAATTTTAAATTACTGTAAAAAATGCTAAAAAGCATTTAGCATTATTTTATAAATTGTCAATGCATTTTAATATCTTTAAATGCTAAATTTAGCATTGGAAGTGCTATAATGGCAGCACTGAATACACATTTTCGACTTCTACATTTTTTTATCCCCAAATCTGGCAATATCTTGCAGTGAATGTCTAATTTTCAAGAAGAAGATTCAGTTGATAAAAATTTTGTAGCATTTTTCATTCTATTTGTATTCGCAGAATTTTCGCAAAAATACAAAAAGCAAATAAATAATAATGTGTCAATAACAAAAAAATGTTTATACAAATACATGTACAAAATCCAACAGTTTTAATTGAATTTTGATGTGCGAAAAACAAAAGCCGGCATTCATTAGGCCAATCGATTAGATTTTGTATTTGTGTGAAACACAAGAGACGATTTTTTCCTGCGGTGTTGATAATTTACGAATGTAAAATTGTTTTTGGAATAGAAAAATAATAATGGCACGTCAGCGTGAAAATAAAGGTAGCAATAATTCGACAGATAAATCCAACAAACAGAAAACCAATAAACAAACTAATGAAAATGCTGACTCGACAAAGTCTAATAATAGTTCTGGCAGTAGGGCCAGTACCACTACAACTAGCACTACCTCATCGAATGCTGCTATGGACAAGTCCAAAACTAAACATTCAGCTCATCCTAAAAAGGCCACGTTTGAGGAGCCCAAATCAAAGTTTGTGTTAAACAAATGGAAAACATTGGCTGGTTGCATTTGTATGGCAGTAGCTGTGTATTTTGGTTATCAAGGCTATTTGGAGACCAGGGTAAATACGCCGTTTGATAATCAAAAGATGGTTACCCGAACCGGTTTAGATGATCCCGAACGCTATTGGGGTTCTTATAGACCTTTAAATTATTTTGGCATGAAAACTAGAGATCCTCACTCTTTGGTCATGGGTTTGATGTGGTATACACCCTCCAATTTGGGTCATGGTGGTAAGGGTATACGTCACTGGTGTGATATGGGCGATAACTTAGACAAATATGGTTGGACTCATCATGATGGACGAACTTTTGGCGTACAAGAAATCCACGACCTGCCTTTTGAGTTGAAAACCTCATTTGTTAAATATCCTAGTGGCAAACAATTTGGTGGGGATTGGACTGCAAGAATATCTGTTAGAAATACGTCCAGAGCTTGGGATAAATCGATATCACTAATTTGGTATGTGGCATTGGACGAACGTACAAATGGTCACATTAAGTATGTATCGGATGAAAAAAGTCCCGAACCGGGTGTCTATGGCGAAACTTTAGGTCTGGGAGAATTCCAATTAAGATTTCATCCGGTTAAAGGTCGTATACTTCATAAATCCTACTTGAGCACAGTAGCTCCCTCAATTAGCAAGCTAAAAGAAACCGTGTTTACCCATTTTAGAGCCTTTACCGATAAGCGTGGCCACCGCTATATAGGCTTGCCGGGTGAAATGATTTCTCATAATGGCAATTTAGCTTTAGATCCAAATTTTATAGCAATACAAATCACCGCAGAAGTTGATTTTACTATGGATATTACATATCAATCGACATCGGGTTTTTCGGTGGGTGAATTGATACCTAAACCTCCTACGGGACGAGAATACACAGATTCTTTACAAGCACATTTGGCTACTTTCGATAAACGTTTCGAAGATACGTTTCATTTAAAGTCGAAAGGTTTTTCCAACGAAGAAATTAAATTTGCCAAATATGCTTTAAGCAACATGCTGGGAGGCATTGGTTATTTTTATGGATCAAGCAAGGTAAGTGTATACATTATAATTTATTTATTTATTTTTGTGTCTTAAAAAGTTATAAAGCCATTTTATAACAAAGTTGATATTTCCTGACCTTAAATTAAAATATATATGGGCAATACGCATTTTACGTTTACCATTATGAAATCGACCTTAAACCTGAAATATTTATTTATATTTATTTAAACTACTGATCTTTTTAATTTTTGATCCAATTATGTTAGCAATGTTTTGCAATTGTGATTTTCTTTCTTTTTTACACTACTTATGGGACTTTGTTGACTTTGTTATATTATTATATATTCTGGCTGGGGAGCCGTTTGAATTGGTGTAATGGATATGAATGGAATTGATTTTTATAGTTTTTATTTAATATTTAAGATATCTTTATTCAGGTATAAAACTTTGAAATATATATTTATTGCCTAAGAGGGATTTTTTATATTACTATGAATTGAAATAAATAAATAAATACTTGATTGTGTGACAAAACAAAAATTCAGGACCTGAAATGGTTACATGTGGTGCCAAAGTCAAAAAATCGAAAAAAGTTTTTGAAACTAACAATTTTTTTCTTTCTTTTAATTGCTGTAATCGTGAATTTTAGCATAAGTGTTTAATTCATTAAATGCAGTTTTTTCACTAGCGATTTTACATTGCTTGCAAAGTTCAAAACATGTCCAAATAGCTCTTGAAATATGCATCATTTGGCATTTTTCTCATTAATACGAGACACACTCGCAACGTTATTTCAATGAAGCTAGAGTATTGCGTTATTAAACAAATTTTAAAATATAGTTAATTTACAAAAATCTGAAATTTTTCATATTTAGTTATAACGAATTTTGGCGTGTGTTAAGTTTTACTTATGCAGAAAATAGAATTTGACTGAAAATATTCAACAACGGTTTTCATGGTCCAAGAACGCGATGTTTTTAGATTAACATCAATCGCGATTATATATGCCAATCTGCAGCTTTAATTTGGATATAGCCAAATCAATATGGCGTTCAAAAAATTTATATAAATGAAATTGACATATGACTTTCAAAAAATTATGAATTTTGCAATAAATGACCGAAAATAAATATAATATATATCATTAAAAAATTAATTATGCAAATTTTATATGTTTCAGTTGTATTTAAGATACACCATGGTAGGATACATAAATGTAATAATTTTTGATTTAAGACTGTAAATCATTGATATGCACAAAAAGAGGATATATAAATCGATTGGTCGATCTGCATAGAACTGAAATTACATTTTTTTATTTTCTTAAGATCTTTGTGTTGTCGTTTTTTTTTTTTTATTTATTTCGAATTTTTATGTTTTTTAGTGCTATAGGTGCCTATCAATTTAAGCATTTTTTATACATTATTATCTTAAACCTCCATAACATTGATGTCGTCATTATGCGAATAGATCTGAGTTAAACTAAAGCCAAGGAATATTGTTACTAAATATCGTTGATTTTTTTGAACACCAAAATTAAACAAATTTGAAGATTTTCCTATATTGAGGCCTTATATTCAAAATAGACCACATGCAACACAACAACAATTGTTCAGGAGAACATAAAAACAGTTTATTTCACTAATTTTTCACAATTTTGCAATCTATTCTTCTAAGAGTTATTTATATTATTTCCACGTAACCTCACACTATAGAATAAATTCGTTAACCTCATTATTTCCGAAGTTATGGTAGATAGCCCGTTTTGTCTTAATTTATTTTTAATATGTATTATAAAATGTTCATATAGTCCGTTTTGTTTATCGGAAATAAAAATAAATTGACAATATGATAAATTTAAGATATCATACCAATTTGGAGATATAAAAAAGCGAAGTTTTGTCATTGGCGGGACCAAATGTCAGAAGTGCTTAATAAAAAAACGGAAATGAGTTCAAATTTAAAATTGTAAATTAATTTTTGGCAAAGAATTGCAAAAAATGAAACAATTGAAATTTTATTAAATTACATGTCAACAACTCAAGTGTGATTAATTATAAGTTTTTTTTGAGAAATTTCTTTTGGTAACTAAGGAAATGTGCTTATAACCACGAATTTTATTTAATTTTTTTATTACTATCTTAATATCTACGTTATAGTGCTCCGACTTAGCTTCATAAAACGTTAATTGGTGTACTCCCTCCCCTATGGTGTATAAGCATCCAAAAAGGCTAAAAATCCAAACTTAATTTCTTTTTTCTTCAAACTGCATTGAGATAACATAATTTTAATGTGATGCTATGTATATATTTAGATTCCAATTTAGAATGTTTAAAACAGTTAAAATCACAAATAAAATTCTCATTATTTAAAAATTTTTGTTTTTACATTACTTTGAAAATCGAATAACACCGAGCCCGCTTTGTTTTAAAAAATTGTTTGTAGATAGCCCAAAAATAAAAAGTTAAAACATAGTGTTAGAATTAACTTTTGGCTCCAAAATTAATACCATATATAAAAAACATAAAACTAAAGAGTCTGACGCAGAAAAAAAAATGGAAATCTGCATTATTTGTTCAATATAATAAATTATTATAAATATTTTAATAGAATCAAATACTCGACTTTGTAATATATTAAGTGCGAAAACTAATTTTTTATTTATTTTTTTTTATATTTTTAATTTCACAACCATTTTTATTCGGAGTAGCTTGATAAAATCAGATTAGAATTGTAGTACAGTCCAAAATTTGCACAATTCTCTTAAAGAATCTTAAAATTTCTATATTTTTTTTATTGATCAAATTAAAAATGTAAACATCAAAATATTAATATCGCATTTTTACATCGTTTCCACAACAATATAATCTAAGGTGCGGAACGACCTGAGATCAACACGGTCAACGATTGTCCACTCAGCAACAGCAGTAGCAATCAGAAGTTTTCCCCAAGGGATAAACTTGCAATCTCCGCAATATACATGTTACAAGAGCACCTTTTCCCCAATGTTCACCGGTTTATTATACTTTATTAATTCGTTTAAAATATTGATTTTTGTTTTTTAATTTTTAAATCGTCCAGTTTACAAAGAAATCATAGAGTTCTCAATAAATTTTCTGAACTCATTAGAAATAATGGATTTCTTTTTATTTCATTGTTGTCACATTTTAGGTACAATCTGTTTACACTACTAATCCTGTACCTTATTGGAAATCTGCCTTATATACAGCAGTACCATCACGTTCTTTCTTTCCGCGAGGTTTCCTTTGGGATGAAGGATTTCATGGTCTTTTAATCTCATCATGGGATATAGACATTGAATTGGATATCATAAGTCATTGGTTTGATTTGTTAAATATTGAGGGTTGGATACCAAGAGAACAAATACTAGGCGTTGAAGCTTTAGATAAAGTTCCCGCGGAATTTGTTATACAACATAATACCAATGCAAATCCGCCCACATTTTTACTAACACTTAAACGTATATTAAAGCATCAGAAACAGGAATTATCGCTAAAAGGTAGATTGGATACTTTGGAACGTATATATCCACGTTTACAGGCGTGGTTTTCTTGGTACAATTCCACACAGAGAGGTGATTTACCGGGTACATATCAATGGCGTGGACGAGATGCCACAACAGAGCGTGAACTAAATCCTAAAACTCTAACCTCAGGGTTAGATGATTTTCCTAGAGCATCACATCCCACGAAAAAAGAGCGGCATGTTGACATAAGATGCTGGATGGCATTTGCCTCCAGTGTTATGTATGAACTATCTACTATCTTGCAAAAAGAAGATCATAAATATTATGAAACCGCAGCATTTCTAAAAGATAATGAAATTTTAAATGAACAACATTTAAGTCCCTACACCGAAACTTATGCTGATTGGGGTTTACACTCAGATTCTGTGGTACTCAAAAGACCCCAACTGACACAAAAGAATATGCAGCAACGTGGCCATCAGCACCAACAGCAATTGGAGATGGTGAGAGTGACTCTAAAACAACCGGACTACAAATTTGTAGATTCTACATTTGGTTATGTCAATATATTCCCTTTCCTATTGGAAATTCTTGATCATGAATCGCCATATTTGGGCAAATTATTAAACGATATAAGAGATCCCCAAAAATTGTGGAGTCCCTTTGGTCTGCGCTCCTTATCGAAATCATCTCCTTTATATTTAAAACGCAATACAGAACATGATCCTCCATATTGGAGAGGTCCAATTTGGATAAATATTAATTATTTAGCAGTTAAAGCTTTACGACACTATGGCATGATTGAGGGTCCTTATGCAGCATTGGCCCGTGACATTTATACGGAGCTGAGGGAAAATCTAATTAACAATATATTTAAAGAATATCAACGTACTGGCTACTTGTGGGAACAATACGATGATATAAGTGGTCAGGGTAAAGGTTGCTATCCATTTACTGGCTGGAGTTCTTTGGTTGTACTTATTATGTCTGAACAATATTAAACTTACTACCTACAAACAGCGAATTAAATTACAAATTAGTAAAATTGTAATTGACTACGTTATTGATGACAAACAATAAAAAACATATTGTTGTTATTTAAATCCAAACAAAATGATTAAGAGTTTTTTAAAATATTAAACGATACATACCTACATAAATTAGTCAATCTATTTAATTAATTTTAATAAAACAATCGTAAATTATAATACTGTTCTTTGTAGATAAATTGATCAATAAAAACAAAAAAAATATATATATATAAAAAGATTTAATTCATTTGATAGTATAAACCTTTAGAATTCCGTGGATATATTAAATATGTGTTTTATTAATTCTTCATTTATATAACCGAATCCATTGGAGCTAATCAAAGCTACCAAAAATAATAACAAACAAAGTAAATGTAAATAACAAAAAAAAAAAAATAATTATTAACTAACATTAATAATAAATAATGATAACAATTTGTATTAAAATGATATCAATCAATATAATAATATAACCATAATGAAAGCTGGATCGATTATATTAAAAAAAAATTAAAAATTGTGCTTCTATAAAATTCCATGATCTTGAGTGTTCACATATTCAATTGATTTCGATTTAAAAACCGAAACCAAATAAGAAAATTTTTTTATTTGGTTTCGTACATATTGTTTGGTTGGATCCTTGAAAACAACTTGATATTTTTAGGAAATGTTTCCAAATTTTTATAATTCCAATAAAATAGAATTAACGTTTACTTTAGTGAAGAGAAATATTCAACATATCCAAATTATTTAAAACAAAACTGCAGACTTTAACAATCTCTTGTATGTGTATATAATTTTAAATTTATTTTGAATTACATAATAGTATGTAAGGATGTTTATTTTGCAATAATTTTATTTTAATACATATTTTAAAATATAAATACAGTACGACATTTCATTTACAATTAACTTATTTTAAAATTTTATTATAAATTAAAGAATAATTTCTATTTGATCTTACATTTTAAATGTAAATTGAAATCTTGTTATTTTGAGAAAAATAATCAATTGTTGGAAAACATTTTTATTCTTTTATTTTAATGTTTTTAATAATAGGATTTGAAGATTTTCAACAATATAAGAGGATTAATATACAAGTTCGGTCTTAATATACAATTCGATTAAAAGCTTAAAACAAAAAATAAAATAAACCCAGAGTTTGGAACTACAACCACATTTTTTAAGTACAATTAAATATAAAAAATCTCATTCGATATCGGAAAATAATTGTCAAACAAAATTTTTTAACTATTTATTAAATAATTTAAATAAATTTTTAGCTATATAGAAAAAGACAATTTTATTTTTTACTTACAACAGTAAAGCAGATTAGAAAGAATGTATAAAAAAAAATTAACACAGTTGTGAGATTTTAGAGCTAAAGAGATAGAAATATGATTGAATAAACGAACTAATTTTAATCTTTCTTCTTTCGAAAGGGAGGAAAACGATCTAATAAAGCATGGAATATGCTGCCAGGTATACGTTGGTGTTTATTAATTAAAACTTCTAAAGCTTGAGCAACCTAAAACAACATTTTCAGTTTATTAGTAAATTAAAATAATAATTAATATAAATTCATTTCACTCACCTTAACTTGCAATTCTTCTGGAGTTAGGGAACCATCATATTCAATGGGTTCTCCCAAATATGTACGAAATTTCACCGGAAATCCTCCATATATGGGATAAACGGGTATTCTTACAGCATTATAAAGTTTTAAGAAAAATCTACGAAATATACCCAACTGACGAAAGCCCTCTCGTAGATTTTGCGTAAAACAGGGTATTATAGGAGCTTTAGCTTCCAAAGCAACTTTCGCAAAACCTACACGATTACGCCACAATAACTCATAGTAATTGTCGCCAAATTGTGCCTCGTAAACTCCACCCGGTGAGATCGCTAAAAGATTGCCTTCTTTTAAAATATTTACACACGACTGTACTGTACCAGGGCTAATGTGGAATGCTTCGGATATAGTTCCCCAACCGGGTAATTTAAATAGAAAACGATCTCCTATAGTATAAATTAATTGATCTCTTTGCAAAAGCATACGAGAATTTAAATAATACATGTCTACTGGTATGGCACCATGATAGTAAACAATTAGAGCCGGGCCTTCTAAAGGTATGTTTTCCATACCAACAACTTCATAGCCATGATAAATGCGGGCATGAGCATCCCATATGGCAGCCACTATTTTACGACCAACTTTCCAAAATCCATGATCACTGCGTACCGAACGCAAGATGACTTCCCTGTAAAAATAAATTTAATAGTAATTTGATAATTTGATTTTTCTATTTCTTTAATTTAAATGATAGCTTAGACCACGTCATTAAAATATATTTGATATTACTAATCATAATTCTTGTATGTATATCGTATGATTTTATTATTAATATTATTCTTATCATAAATATATTTGCTGCTTACCCCCCATTAAGTGTTAAAAATACATATTTGTTAGATTTTCGAGTGCCACAATATTAGTATGTGTTTTTTATATGCATATGTATATTAGAGAGCTCCAAGCTTGTATGATGGAAAAAAATGTTATCCTACAGGTTTAATACCAAATTTTTTTTATCAATTTGGCGAACCTTTCAAAAAGGGTTAATACCCTTTTTGAAAGGATTATGTGGATTATAATCTTTAAGAAAAGTTCCATTTAAAATACACAACAATGTAATAAAATGGATGATTTGCCAAAATGTTACATAAAGTGGGTTTTCTCCGAAATTCCGCTGAATTCCAATAATGCAGGTACAGGCAAATATAATGAGCGTAATTGCCTAATTTTTTTCACTTCTTTTATCCCGTATCTGTTTCCATAAATCCTATGAAATCTTCCCAAAATATTGAGCATTTGTTTTAAACAAAGTATCAAAAAACCCTGATATTTGATTTCAACACACGACCGTTCAAAAATTCAAACATTTTTTTACCATAGCTGAGAACAAGTTTACGTTATTTTATAAGAGACAAAATCTCATATTCGAAGTAATTTAACAGATATATTAACTATACAATTATTTTATTCAATAATTTTCAAAAATATATTTTACGTTTTTTTCACATTTCCTAATTCCAAGTGCTCTTGAAGACACGGTTAATGGGCCTGGGGAATTTTCAATACTTTTAAATTTTTCCACCAATTTTTGTGTTTTATATTTCTTTTTCTAACACTAAAATTCTGTGTACACTACGATTTCTTTTCAATAAAATGGCAAAACTAATTAATTTAATGACAAATTTTTTGTG